>BLKR01003195.1:0-156649 GCA_011170035.1 Teleogryllus occipitalis | reverse complement strand
TTACGCTTCAAGACTACTTTTCAAAACCAGTATTTTGTCAAATTATGCCTATGATGATCTTTAAATGGCTTTACGGCTTGACTATTGAGTATAGTTTCCTCAGTACATATCTAACACGATTAAATTCATATAGATCCTAAATCAACACAAAATGAAGTAAACAGTTTGGATTTTTCTATTCACCAGTGCCAACAGCAAAGTAAATCTGTATGAATACAAATCGTAAAGTGGGACATGCCGATGACTCTCAAAGCAAAAAGAAACCATATCGTCATAATTTTAATCGAATTTGATTTATTGACAAAAACAAAAAAAAAACCTGATGTGTAAGGAAGTTGAATAAATATGCCCGTTATCTTGAGCCCCAAAATCCGTACATCTCTCATATAGAGTCCAAAGTGGGTTTGTGAATAACGATAACAACGAACGTGGTTGAATATTTGAAACTCCTTTCCCACCGTTTCCTTCGCAACTATCAAAACAAGAGCTCAACAAAACAAAGCAAAGAACCAATTCAGAATTTACTAAATGCCAACAAGAAGTAGACAAAATCTTGTTCGAAATGAGAACATTGACGCAGATGCTGAAGTGCAATACTTGTTGTATTTTATGATTTAAAAATACTAAATATAACTGGGAACAAATACTTTAATATCATTGCTAAAATTAATATTATTTTTGGTTTTGATATTCAGGGTGTTATAAAAACAGTTACGCAGCAGAACAGTAGTTTATGCAATTAGTTCATAATGTTAATTATAAACTAATTGCATAAGTTAGTTTATAATTAACTAATTTCATTGATAGTTTATAATTTGTTTTGCATGAGTACGTGTTTTGCAAACGAGCGACGTCAGGAGCGAGTTTTCAAATTTGTACTAATGCAATAAAGCAACATTATAAACGAGTTGCATAAGCTGTTTTTTGGTATAACAACATTATGAATTTATAAGAGAATCAAACTTAATTTTGCAAAATAACTTTCTTGTGACGTCTTGTGTATTTGGCATCAGTGCGAGAAAACGGAAGTCGGCTGTTCCGTTTCCCTGTACCTCCCCACGATTCTCTTCCTGCGATTGACTGAGTGTAAGATGACGCCAATATTCGTGCCGTAAAATGCTAATACGTCTTCAATCGTGCCGTAAAATGCTAATACGTCTTCATTCGTGCCGTAAAATGCTAATACGTCTTCATTCGTGCCGTAAAATGCTAATACGTCTTCATTCGTGCCGTAAAATGCTAATACGACTTCATTCGTGCCGTAAAATGCTAATACGTCTTCATTCGTGCCGTAAAATGCTAATTCGTCTTCATTCGTGCCGTAAAATGCTAATACGTCTTCATTCGTGCCGTAAAATGCTAATACGTCTTCATTCGTGCCGTAAAATGCTAATACGTCTTCAATCGTGCCGTAAAATGCTAATACGTCTTCATTCGTGCCGTAAAATGCTAATACGTCTTCATTCGTGCCGTAAAATGCTAATACGTCTTCATTCGTGCCGTAAAATGCTAATACGTCTTCATTCGTGCCGTAAAATGCTAATACGTCTTCATTCGTGCCGTAAAATGCTAATACGTCTTCATTCGTGCCGTAAAATGCTAATACGTCTTCATTCGTGCCGTAAAATGCTAATACGTCTTAATTTGTTCCGTAAAATGCCTTTTTATGAACGAGTTCTTGTAACACAAAAGGCCGTTTATTATGGTGGTATTCAAACAAATATTTTAATAGACATTTATTCTGCTGAATCGAATCTTAGTTGCTTAACGTAGTAACCCTTTGGTACTGACACCGAATGAATATGATTTCTATACGTTCTATAATTGTAAACACGAATTATTCATACATTTTTTCTATAAATTAAAATGTTGGGGTATTTAGAATGCGCTTTTCCATAATGTGTCATATCTTAGGCGGGAATGGAGGTGGCTTAGAGCATCTACTGATGTTCTGAGCGTTCACTGCCGCCCCTCTAACTGGAAGGTCCTAGGGTTCGACTCCTGACGGAGGCAGATTTTCGACACTAGCTACATTAATAATAATTTTTAATAACTATTTTATTCGGGTGTATTATATATCAGGCACAGTGCTGCACAACCGGCCACGGACCTCACACGATCTTTTCTTTCTCTTCCTTGACCTATCCTTACCCCTTTCTTACTCACACTTACACTTACATGCACTACACTATCCCACATATCGGGAGGCCAGTAAACGTTCATTTTCAATGGCGCATGCAAAATATTTGTTTGAATTGCAAACTTGCATAGTAGACTATTTTTCTTTGTTCACAATTAACTTATTGTGATAAAACTACTTTGAAACAGCTAAAATATTCCTACTTTTTATTTTTTTGCAGATATCCCTATTGTCAGAAAAAAGAACTGATGGTCTATTTTTAACGGTCAAAGTTAGAGACTTTACAGATCGACGAAACACTGTGTGATCTCATTATCGATTGACTGATGCAATGGCAACTCCTCTTTATTTACCCTATCTCTCCCTCCCCTCTTTACTCCACCACCAGGCAAACATATTCCTAAAATAACATGTGATAAGCTCCACGACTACATAAATAAAGTTGTCGAGCGCAGATAAAATTGTGTTTTCAGAAGAATGTTTAGGTGATAGCGAACAACGGCTTTCACCATTGACATCAGGGCACTGCTATTTTTGTTCCGTGACATATTTGATTGTTGCACAGTGTAATATTTCATCAGAGCTGCACACTAGCACATGCTCATAATCCAGAGGAATGGCGTCAAAAGTTCCAAACATCAAAAGTAGCTTAAAAACTGTCCTGATGGGAATAAATTGCCACCAGTTCCTCTTGCCCTTGCTATTAATATAAAAGAAACGTATGGAAATATGAAGACAATTTTACAGAAGATTCAGTGTGAAAAATTTACTTGGAATAAATGTGGAGGTCTTAAGATGATTGCTCTGCTTTTAGGTTTGCATTCGGGATACACAAAAGTTTGCTTTTTTCATGTGAATGGGACAGTAGAAATCGTAAGAGCCACTTAAAAAAGAAGACTTGACAATCACGGAAATTTTTCTCAGCAGGTGTAAAAAGTGTTAAGAATGTTCCCTCTGTTGATAAAAAAAGTCTCTCCCGTCTCTTCACATTAAAAAAGATTTGATGAAGAGTTTCTTTAAATCCATGGACAGAAATAGAATGGGATTTTGTATTTGAAAGAGAAGTTTCTGAAAATTAGTGACGAGAAAATTAAAGAGGGAATATTCGTCGAACCCCAAATAAGGGAACTAGTAAAAGATGTAAATTTTGAAGGAAGTGCTAAAGGATTTAGAAAATGTACATGAATTTGCTTCAAAAATCGGTTTCAATAGTTTTTAGCCACAAGAAATATGACAACTATATGAAACTAGTAAAGCAGTTACTTGAATCATATGAAGATTTGGACTGTAATAGGTCTCTAAGATTCGCTTCTCACTCTACGTGGATTTCTTTTCTCGAAAGTGTGTGAGTGCTTAAGTGACATATACACGAGAACACTTCCATCCGGATATTTTGAAAATGACCTGGTGCTTCCTGTATAACGTACCAAAACGTTGGTTTTAAATTAGATGGACCGCGACATCAGATTGGTTGATACATCAATTTTGGAGAAAATTGGCTGAATAGTTTAGCCGCTAGAGTTGTTCACGGACGGACGGACAGATGGACGGACGGATGAACGGGACGACGGGCGGGCGGACAGACAGACAGACGGGCGGGCGGGCGGACGGACGGAGACTGACGGACGTTTGGCCGGTAATCGATTTTTCGCGTCTGTTGAATCTGAAAAACATGGATTCTGGGCCACGTGTTAGAGGATTTTTTCTAAATTTGCAACTGGATTTATCCCCTTTTTTGGTTATCAGGGTACGCAAGACAAGTTTTTCGGCGGAAAATTCTGGCTTTTTGAATTACATAACTTTCTCTACTCCTTAACAAGAAAGTAAAAAGGTGCCAAGGGCAGTGGAATTTGAGCTGGCATGCTGACTCTCAAAAGGGTTGTTCCTGAGACAAAATCTGAAGGACATCACTCAATTACACTTTAGTTAGTTGAACATTTTTAATTTCCGTAGAGTAAAAGCAGAAAACAACTGTAAGAAAATTATTGAACTATTATAAAATCCGTACGTGCTAGAGAGAAGTGGTTTTCATTTTTAAATTCAGCGAAAAATTGTCTGCAATGATCAGCATATAATGTTCTTGTGGCATAAAAAGAGGATAATTCTTGTAGACCAGTGTTATTTCAAATATGCTTACATAAAAAATTGAAAATTATGCATTATGCCTTGAAAACGTTGCATCATTTGGTGCCAGTGAATGTTAGAGAAAATGCTCATGTGTCTATGCCTGGCCAATATGCCAGCTCTGGTTCATTTTTAAACTGGTGTTCCCCTGGCCAGCTAGCACCATAAAAGACTAATCATTCATTGAAGTGAAGCGGATGATTAGGAGATGATGATAGGAAAATATAAATTTTCGACATTGAAAGCCCTCGTTATACTCTGTGCGGCAATGAAACTAATGTCACTGCATGGCCATGCTCCTTATTGTTCTGGGCGGAGTAAACACAATAAAGCTACATGTACCCACGCATGTAAAGAATCGGATTTTCAATACGTGCCTCGTAATATGGTTCTATTTATCTTCCATTACGGTAAAAAAAAAGAGTTGAATATTACGACAAGAGATAATTAAGTGTCACTTCCAGTATTTGTGCGTAGAAATAATAAAGTGTGAAGTTGAATAATTCTCAATTTCAGCGATTTCGTCTTGATGACATCTTGCTTAGAGATTTCGCTCTAGAGTACCATTTTATTCCATGGATGTCTATGTCAACTAATATTCGTCCAGAACATAAAAACTGCTAGAGATTTTACATTATAATTTGCTCAGCTCTATAAGGTGCGATCATAAAATTGAAATACGTCCGTTACAAATACGTAAGAAATTCAATGCGGGATGTGTGTTGTTTGAATAAAATGCAATTCGCCAAGGAATCACATTTTATGCATTTTAGTTTCTTACATGCCGCAATTCTCACACGATCTGGAAGTCGCGTTCAGTAGCGTGTTAACTGCCATTTATATTCTTTTGTGGTTTTATCGAGATAAATATTGACCTAAGTAGTAATTTATGCAAAATGTATAGTCTTTCACTTTATTGTGTAAGTGAGTTTTTGAAAAACAAGAGTTATGAAGGGTGAGTTTTCTAATTTTTTCGTGAGTAATAAAATTTTAAATGCGTTTCATTGCCATTTTAATTACAGGAGTATGTTTAATAAAGAAATGTTTTTAATTTTGAAGATCGAAATTAAATTTATCAGTTGCAGATTTGTATATATCATGCGTTGTTTACTGCATGTTTTTTGTACTTATGTGCTTATCGAACATACTAGTAGTAACCACATATATTTACAGATAACGCTAGAAAACTGTTGATGGTCTTCGTAATTATTTTATATTGATTTATTTTACGCGATTTATTTTACGTTATTGATTAATTTCCTTGCGTCTGTCAATGAGATAGACATTGAAAACTATTTCAGTAATAATGTTAATCAGTCATTAACACAGTCGTTAACTCAATCGTTAATAAAGTAGCTAAAACGTAATGAATTGAGACAGTAATGCCCTTCATAAACAAGTTATTGCGACATAACAGACCATTATAACCTTGGAAAATCAACCAATTGATTTATGAATAGGGAAAAACCAAGTTATTACAATTACTGCGAAACACTTGCATCGTAGGAAACAGGTGCATTGTACCATCGGTATTAGATCATAGCTAGCACTAATTTCTCTGTGTGCGCAGCAAGCTCCTTGCAAGGCTGGCGCCGCACCTGTGGTGGGCGTGGCCTGCGCTAAGGACAAGGAGCACGGGAGGGGGCGGCCGCTGCTCGCTGCCTGGGGACGTGCCCACCCACCAGCCCTCCCTACTCCCGCCCTGCGGCCGCCTGCACGCCAACACAATCACCTCCGTCCACCCTCTCGCCGTCGACTACCTACCCAACCGCGTACTTGCCCACCAGCCTAACTGTTTGCTCGCCTGCCCGCCCGCCTGGGCTCGCCCGCCGCCCGCCCGCCCGCCGTTCGCCTTCTGCCCGCTCGCTCGCTCTCTCGCCCGCCGCCTTCTCGCCCGCCCGCTCTCCCCGCCCGCTCTCCCGCCCGCCCGCTTGCTCTCCCGCCCGCTTCGTTTCTCCTCCGCTCTCCCGCCCGCCCGCTTGCTCTCTCGCCCGCTTGCTCCCCGCCCGCCCGCCCGCCCGCCCGCTCGCTCTTCGCCCGCTCGCCTCTCGCCCGCTCGCTTCGCCCGCTCGCCTCCCGCCCGCTTCTCGCTCTCGCTCGCTCTCTCGCCCGCTCCTGCTCTTCTCGCCTGGCTCGCCTTCTTCGCCCGCTCGCTCTCTCGCCCGCTCGCTCTCCTGCCCGCCTCGCTCTCGCCCGCCTCCCGCCCGCTCTCCCGCCCGCTTCCTGCCGCCCGCCCGCTCTCCCACCTTCCACACCCACCCAACCCCTTCTCACTTGTACAGCTCTCCGCCCGCCTCGCCGGCCGTGAGAGGGCGCCCACCGCAGGGCGATCGCGCTCGGCGGCGGGGAGTGGGGGGGGGGTGACCGCAAGCTCAAAAGCCCACAGCGCGCGATATGGCCGCCGCCCCCGTGCACAACTTGTGCTCTGAATTCATAATGGCGCCGCCGCCGCCGCAGCGGCCGGGCGGCCGCGCCGTAAAGCGACGGTGGCGCCTCGCGCGGACAGAGAGGGCGGAGGAGCCGCGGTGAGCTGCCTTGCGCTCCAAGTGAGGATCAAGTGATGGCGCTGTGTTTGCGCAGCACGTGGACAAAGGGTTGTAGTGTTGGCGCTGCACAGGGCGTTAGTTTTGTGAAGAATTTTTAGTTTTAACTGAGTGCACTTAGCTTTCCACTCCTCACTATCAATCAGTTAATCCCAATTAATCCAAATTAATTTAAGATCCAGAAACTCACAGATCGTGTTGGCATATTGCATATAACAAGTAATGCGCCTAATACAGACGTAAAGTTTTTATTATTGGTTTAATAAGAGTTAATATCAACTTAGTTTGAATGTCTTTTACTTTTTAGGGGTAACACATACATTTTATATTTTGCGATATTTTTTCTTCATATTTCTTCTTTCTTTCTTCATATTTTTTCTTCATATATTCCATTGCCTTTCCATTGTGGTGTAAAATACAGAGAAATAAACCACTCTTAAAGGAAAGACTGTTACTTCTGTGAACACGTAGTGACGCGAAAGAAGGATTCACAAACGAAAAGGTAAGAAGATGAAAAGTGTAAGCGTAATTGAGGTATTTTCAGACAGATCTGGAATATTCGATGAAGAAAATAGTCCAAAAATTATGCGTTAGAAAACTTCAAGTAAAATTAGAACTAGTATAATTATTGTATTACAGTGAGTAAAATTAGATTGAGAGGAATTTGTATCTGAATAAAAATATATTGCGTTTTATGCTTTACAAATTTGTACAAACCCCGTAGTGTAAAGAGGTGAGAAGAGTACGTTTAAAAACAAGTTCATTTTAATTTTCAACTTCTAAAAGATATACAAATGGACTTGATTTTCTATTAAAAGATGGTTAACATTTAAATCCAACTGAATAAGAGTGTTTCAGAATTATTTTTGTTTTTTCGTAGTAGATAGAAAAGAGTAAATTAGAATTTTGTTACTTACTATTTTGTTGTTCTGAATAGCATACCCTTTGTGGGGAGGGTTGACGTGTAGGCACCGACGGAAGGGGGTGAGGAAGCCGCTTGATGAGGCACGTGGCGGCTGCAGCCACCTCGTTACGCCCATCAAATACCTTCCGCCCGCCACTTCCGCTCATCCTGTCGTAACCTGTCCGCAGGAGTACACCCCCTTGCCCCCATCGCCTCCCTCCGCGGCCTCCGCCACCCTCTGTCGCCTCCTGCGTCACCACCCTCTCTGCTTCCTTCATCGCCTCCGTCCACCGGGCTCCGGCCTTCCTCGCCTGCCGCCACCTCTATAGCTTGATTGATTGTTTTTTTCGTGTTTCCGGGCACTTCAACAGCTTTGGTCATTATTCCCGTTAGTGAAGTGCATGTTTTCTCTCTCGGGAGACGGCGGTGTTCTTCCCCCGCCCTAACCAGGACTCTTCCTCCAGCGAGGCACCGCCCCAACCGGGACAAGCTCTAAGCTCACGACCGGTCTCCCGGAATATGTGGTAGTGTAGTGCATGTTAGTGTAAGTGTGTGTGTAAGGGGAGAGGATAGGACAAGGAAGCGCGCGCGGTCCGTGGCCCGTTTGGTAGGGTACTGCTCCGTCATTCGCCTGGTGTTGATCGGAGAAACCACGGAAAACTACCGATCGGAGCAGTTGGCCGTTAGAATTCTCCTCCAGACAGCGACTGAATTCGACCTAACTGAAGAACTAGTGTCGAAAATCCTGCCGCCGTCAAGACTCGAACCGAGGCGCTGTAGTGACATCAGTTGATGCACTGAGCTACCGCTCCCGGTACCTCTGTCGCCTCCACCGCCATTTGTTAACATGGTTCGGCCCACACCTCCATTGTCTCCGCTACCTCTATCAACATGCCTCTAGCCCTCCCTGCCTACCGCCACTTGCCGTCTCCCTCCCCGCCGTTCCTGCCTTACCCGCCGCCCCCTTCCACGCCCTCGACGCCTGCCGCCCGCGCCCCTCATCCCACTGGCCTGCGTAGCCCGCGTGGAGCCCATAGTTCACCTTCACTCTGGAATTCGCACCTTCTCAGTTGGAGGCGCTTCCGCCGTCTCTAGGCGGCGGCGTTGCCTCGCGTGCTCTCTGGCGTGGCGTGGCGTGGCGTGGCGGAGCGAGGCGTGGCGGGGCGTGGTGGGGCGTGGCGTGGCGGGGCTTTGCGTGGCGGGGCGTGGAGGAGCGTGGCGGGGCGTGGCGTGGAGGGGCGGGGCGGGGCGGGGCGGGGAGTGGCGGGGAGGGGTGGGGTGGGGCGGGGAGGGGCGGGGAGGGGCAGGGCGGGGCGGGGAGGGGCGGGGCGGCGTTGAGAGCCCGGGCACGTGCCCTCGCACACGCGCCGCACGGAGCCAGGTGTCACAGACAGCCACATCTCGTGGGCACACATTTGAAACTGTATCTCCCCCAATTTACAAGTATCCAATTTCCGCCGCATACTCAATTTACTCCCCGTGGCCCAGTCTGTCGCTGACGAGCACTAGCTCTCTCTTACGCGCTCCCACTTCGATGGTGAGATGATATTGTGCCAGGGTACTTTGCAACCTCAAAAACAGCTCCTCTCGTCTGTGGCTCAAGAATGAATGGACTGATTATTGCGTATTTCCAGGCTCTTCCCATCTTCCCCTGATGGATGCCGAGATCCGGCGCAGACCTGCCGCCGGCTAGTGGGGTTTCCCCCAACTCAAGGACTCTCCCACCACCGGGGCACCGCCCCAGCCGGAACAAGCACTAAGCTCCCGACCGGTCTCCCGACATGTGTGGTAGTGTAGTATATCATCAACTGATGTCACTACAGTGCTTCTGACCGGGTAGTCCTAGTTTGGAGTCCTGACGGCGACAACATTTGTGACACTAGCTGTTCAGCTAGGTCGAATTCAATTGCTGTCTGGAGAAAGATTCTTGCGGCCGGCATCTCTGGTCGGTAGTTTTCCGTGTTTTCTCCGATCTAAGTCAGGCGAATGTCGCAGCAGTGCCCTAACAAACAGACCACGGGCCACGCGCGATCTTTCTTTCTTCTTCCTTGTCTTGTCCCGGCTGGGGCGGTGCCCCGCTAGTGAGAGATACCTGTTTGGAGAAAACCCCGCTAATCGATGGTAGGTCGGCGCCAGATCTCGCCATCCAGTGGGGGAAGATCACCGCCACCTCCCGAGGAAAAACATGTACTACATTTAGGTACATGCACTACATTAAGGTTCACGCACCCGGAATCACAATCAATCAATCAATCAATCAAGCGACTGAATTCGATCTACCTGACAAGCTAGTGTCGATAACTGGCCACTGTTGGGTCTCGAACCTAGAACCTGTCGGTCAGAGGCACTGCAGTGACATCAGTTGATGCACTGAGCCATCTCACCAGGTGGAGTGCTGGGTTTTCCTTGTCCTGGTATCTCCAACCTGCAGGCACCGCACCAGTCAAGACGATCTCTAAGTTCCCAGCTGGCCTCGCAGAGGGTATGTAAGTGTATGCGTGTGTAAGTAAGTGGTCAGAATAAGACAAGAAAGCGGAAGGAAAGATCACGCTCGATTCGTGGCTTGATTTTTAGTGTACTGCTAGAGTATTAATTGGAGAAACTACGGAAAACTACCGATTAGAGCAGCCGTCCGCCAGAATTCTCCTTCAGACAGCGACGGACTTCGACCTATTTAGTGGACAAATTCTCCCATCAGCGTGATTGCAACCCTAGAACCTCCCGGTTAGAGGTTCAGTTTATGAATGAAATCTCCACCTCTGAAAAGACATTTTCAGCCCTTTCAAACGTTGCGATTAGGAAATCTTGCGAAAAATACCACAAGATCTCCGTTTCTTGTTGACACGTGAAAATTTCCTGCGTCTAATAACTCTATGTACAAATGTATTTCGACGTATCATGCCTATTAGAGACAACGATCTGCTATCGTTTTCTACCGTTCCACATTAACCCTATTGCGGAAAGAGATATTAAAAATTACTCTGAAATCGAATTCCAAGTTAAATAGATCACGTTCTTGATTCTTATTTCCAAACTAAAATAAATTTTATCGGTAAATTCATAGACATACAGGACATTTACTACCCTAATCATATGTGCCGTTATTTTTAGTATAACCTTTCAGAGATTCTAAGAAGTTGTGTACTTGAATGAAATGTTTTAAAATTACGATAGAATTCAATGAAAAACATCGCATTTGATTATCAATTCCCCGTTTATATGTTTAAATATTTTCTGTACTTGACACGTGACACTGGCAGTTTCGATTCTAACATCCTTTACTAGCAAACACCTCCGACGATCTAGAGGTTATCCCAAGACTTTGCCTCCGAGCCAGTACACGTGTGCAAGACGATTACTCTCCTCAGGAACTTGCGACTCACGTGTCCGCCTTCCCGTTCCCGCAGCCAATGAAGTCTCAAGGGGCGACGTGGCGAATCCCCTTCTCCCCCCTAATGAACATGTTTGGCAGCGGTGGACATCGCCACCGTCGCATACCTCCCTCCATTCCAACCCCCTCCCCCCGCCCCTGCTCGGGACCTCCGCCTCCCCACCGCCATCACGGTGTCCCCGCCGTTTATATCGAAACTGCTTTTGCCACCCCCGCCGCCCCTGCCAGCCTTCGGCTACCGCGAACGCCCCCACACCCGCTGTCGCCGCCTCCGCTCTGTCGCGGCACGTGGCCCGGCACCGCGGCCTTGGGGGACCCCATCTCGTTACGGCGCCGAAATCACCTGCTCGTCGCGCGGGGAGTTTGCGCAGGGCGGCGAAGCGAGGTGGGAGGGGCGGGCTCTCGTCGCCGAAATTTCGGCGCTTCTCGTATGCAAACACGTCGCGCTCGACGTGCCTCGGCGACGGGGCGGGCAGGGGCGGGGTGGGGCGGAGCGGGGCGGAGCGGAGCGGGGCAGGGGAGGAGCGGGGAGGGGCGGGGCGGAGCGGGGCGGGCGGGGCGGGGCGGAGCGGGGCGGGGCGGGGCGGGGTGGGGTGGGGCGGAGCGGAGCGGGGCGGGAGGGCGGAGCGGGGCGGAGCGGGGCGGAGCGGGGCGGAGCGGGGCGGAGCGGGGCGGAGCGGGGCGGAGCGGGGCGGGAGCGGGGCGGAGCGGGGCGGAGCGGGGCGGAGCGGGGCGGAGCGGGGCGGAGCGGGGCGGAGCGGGGCGGGGCGGAGCGGGGCGGAGCGGGGCGGAGCGGGGCGGAGCGGGGCGGAGCGGGGCGGAGCGGGGCGGAGCGGGGCGGAGCGGGGCGGAGCGGGGCGGAGCGGGGCGAGCGGGGCGGGGCGGAGGCGGGAGCGGGGCGGAGCGGGGCGGAGCGGGGCGGAGCGGGGCGGAGCGGGGCGGAGTGGGGCGGAGCGGGGTGGAGCGGGGCGGAGCGGGGCGGGGCGGGGCGGGGCGGGACGGGAGGGGACCGGACGGAGAGAGTGGGGCGGGGCGGAGCGGGGCGGAGTGAGGCGCGGTGGAGCGGGGCGGAGCGGGGTGGGGCGGGGTGGGACAGGGCGGAACGGGGAGTGTCGCGGAGGGGCGAGGCAGAGCGGGGAGGGGCGGATGGTCGGGCCGAGGAGGGAGATGTTTTTGTGAGAAACCGAGAGAACTCACTGGAGACATTTGATCGAAGACTCCAGGTGACCTTTGATTACTGACGAATCTGTTTTTTTTACTTTCTTATCTGTCCTGAATTTTTGTCGTTTTTGAATGGTATGTTAACTTATTTACTGTACCTCTGGTCTCTGAATTACCATTTAATGATAATAATCATGTCATGTCAATTTGTGTTAAGAATAATTGAGCGCCTTTTTCGTACTTTGTTATTTGCATTCATTTTTATTCTTCTTGTACTAAAAGTACAAAGGAAGGATATAATTTTTCTATACTTTTTAATGGACATTGGAAAGGTTTCATTTTTCATGATTACTATGTTATTGTTCGATTGTCACAAATGAGAACAATAGGACAATAAAACGTTCATTTGTTAAGTTGAAACCAAATTTCCCATTCATATGAGAACGTTAATTCATTTCACAATAACTATTCTCATTGTTATGAGGTATTGTGACCATCCGTTTTACCGAGGTCTCGGAAAACGGAGCACATCAATATTCAAGAATAAGATAAGCTGTTTGAACGCGCGCCAACGCGCATGAATACAATCCGAAAATGGAAACTACGAACTATATCCGTAAGAGAGCGTCTCGGTAGAGTATGCGACACCGAGAGTCGGGAGAAAGAAAGCTTTCTTTTCTGAAGTAACAGCTGGAGAGTGAGGACCTACCGATCACGAGAAGGCGGCACCTCGTACTGCTACGGACTTCAGGACTGCATCTACGATAAAAACTCTTCAAGACATTCGAGGAGGTAATTATCATATTACAATGCATTAAAACAATTCATCAGGAAAAGGATGAAAGTATAAGTGACGCATTTAAAATCTTTGTAAGAGAGAGGAGTGTGAATAGCATGAAACTAACGAGGCCATTCATTTCTTTTCTTTGCAGTTTTTTTATTTTTATATTTATTCTTCTTATACAATAGACTCAGTTGTCGTATTGTAGATTCTTTTAAATATGGAATTAAAAGCTAGTTACATTCTATAAAAGAATACGAAAAGAGTATCAACGGAAAACGAGACGGAGGCCACATCGTGAGTTGAACAACGGTACTGGAAAGGGGCGACCGTGCGGTTCTGCAGAGGGGCGGCTTTGCTCCCGACCGAGCTGCAAGGACAAGGACATCGAGCGATTGGAAGAGTCGACGCCGCAGATTTCTCTACGCCGTGAGAAGACACAGTAAGGTCGTGCCAACTTGAACAATTTGTAGATATTAGAAGGAATAATTTGTTTCGGAAAGAAAGTATTAGTACAGGTTCTTTATACCGATATTCTGTGAAAAATAGAATCAATCTTTTCTTTCAAGAAAAACTTAGCTAATTGTAAAGTTGCAACTAGGAAATTTACGACTGGAATGATTAGGCAAAGTTTTAAGTATTCTTTGAAATTGATTTAAATGAGAGAAAGGAAACAGTGTAGTTAATTATTAAGAGTGTAAGTTGTTTTCTTTTTTTCAGCAAGACAAAATTCTTGTATATGTAAAGTGTTTTATGTTCATTTACTGTAACAGCAATTTAATTAGAATATACTTAAGTAAGTGGAAAGTGATTCGACTTGAGTTTCTGTGTAAGTGCATTCAATCCACAACGGCCCACATGACCCTGATCCTCGCTATTCTAATTGTATTTTTTTATTTTGCGCCCACCTTGAAAACCCATTCTGAGCTAGCCGGCAGAGGGGTGGGTCGCAGTATACTATTCACCATGTCCTAGATGTTGTTTGATCATGGAGGAAATAACGAGTGATTATCCCTTTAATCTTCATTCATTTAAGAATATTCATTTGAAAACTACAATGGCAGACTGCGTGTAAGATATTGTTAAAGATCCGTTGAGAATGAAACACTCAAAAAATATACAGATATGCATTTTTCATTGATCTGGTCGAAATGACAATTTACAATGATTCCTAATGATCCACATATCATCGGCAATGTTTGTAAAAGATATTCTGAATATATTGGCTGATCACAATTATATTATAATGCACCCTTAACTTTTATTTGTGAATATTATAATGCAAAACGATGTACTATGCAGATACATCTACTGTGTTTGTTTAAAAAAATATTATAAGGAGCCCAATTAAAAATGAACAAAAAAAGTCAAACTTCATTACTTTTTTCTGAAAAATAATCTGACGTAAATTTCTAATATAGTCGTTTTTAAGTAACTTTTAATTAGCTTACGTATTTCTACTTAATATCTTCTTATATAATTTCTTTTCAATAATAAATATACGATATGTCTAGGAGGGATTGTTAACGCAAAAAATAAAAACATTTTGTACAGTGATGAAGCAAGTATATTTATAATGAAGGGTAAAACGGTGATATCCAAACTTGTTGCATTCCGCATATCACTCTGAAATTCGTAAACTGGCTTATTTTTTAAGGGAAATAATGGCGTGTTGTAATATGCAATTACGATGGAATTGGAAAAAAAATAATACCCAATATCCAAACCAATCCATTCTATCCCGTTCAATGCTACTCCTTTGTATTTCAGCCCACTCTATTCTGATCCATCCCCATCCTTCCCATCTTACCTCCTCACCTTTCCCTTCTCCTCGATTCGCCCCGTCCGACCCAACCCGCCTCGCACCCCAACCACTCGCTCCACTCCACAACGTTTCTGTTTCCACGCGCTTCTTCCCACCCCGTCCATCGCTCGCCTCCGCAACACCCTCACGCCCCCACCCCCACCCCACACCACCCCTCCCCCCGCTGCGCCTTTGTCGGCGCTGCCGCTGGCCGCCGCGCAACGGGCCGGGCGCGTTTGTAGTTCCGGCGGAAATGCACGCGGCAACTCGGCTGCATTAGCCAACGTCACTAATTACGCCGGTTAATTAACGTCATAACTCTCTGTATCGGGAGGACGATAAACACCGCGGCCAGCATCCTTCCATTTACGGTGCGTTCGTTATTAGTATTTATGCCCTGCTCATAATTGGCGGAGGAGGAATAAGAAATTGATTTAAATATATAAATTCCACTTATATCCCGAATAAATTTGCGAAGGCATTTATCTCGTGAATGAGCTCGCTCGTAGATCAGAGTTATCTGTTCCATAAAGAACATTTGAAACTCCACTATTCCGCCTACAGGAGATATATGGAGTCCCATCCCAACAGTTAATTTTCCGCTATTGATAATGCTATCGTTTTAAATTAGCTTATGAAATGTTTTTCCGCCGGCATCTCTCTTTCTTTACCCTCACCTGCTCTGCTGCTCTACGCAGGCAACGTTGAGGGAGATAATCTAAAGCTCCCAAACTATTCATTTCATAACAAAGGGAATATATGACGCCGTAAAGAGGTCTCCATAACAAACACAAATGTTTATCTCTTTTTGGTTTTCTTTGATATTGAAAATATTTATTGCCAGATTTACCGATGAATTTATTTATCGACAAATGAATTAAAGATGTTAACATGTAGTTAAATATTTATTATCTTTTGAATTCCTTTAGAATTAATGTCAAAAACGTCTTAGCAGACACTTCATCATTCACACATTTTTCACCATTGAAGATTTCTCATACATGGATGATATACTATTACAAACGTAGTCCATTTCCAAACGAGTCTGAAAATTTCTGGGTCTACATGATATGCCTAGGAACTCCGACTTTAATATTTTACGATACAATTCACTGCCATCGCTTAATCAATCACGTTTGATGCTTTAGTATTAGATTCAGACGGACTGTTTCCAAGCGCGGCTCGCTTTCGAGTAGTTACAGATTCTCTGGATGTGATAATTCTGCTGAAAAAAATGTCTAATAACTATTAAGCCCATAATACACAACTTGGAGATATAATAGAATATTAAGGAAAGCCTTGGACAATTACTGGTAAAAAAGTAGAAATTTTATGTTTATTTCACACGTAATTTCAATGGAAATACACATATATTCGTTAGCACTACATCTTCATGTACAACAAATCAGAAAAGGAGGACGCTGTTGGTAGATTAGTATTGGAGGTTGTCGGAATAAACGTGTTCTCCAACATTATCTTTGTATATTACAAAATATTCTGAACCAACTCAGCTGGTAGAAAAGTACGGTAGTTTAAATCCAGTTAGGGAGCTTTTTCTTGACCTTCAAATTAACGTCGCATGTAGAATGCACGTGATGACTCAAAAGTCTGTGATTTTTCCCTCGTTTCCAGGTGCTGACTTTACGGGGGCGAAGCAGGGCGTAGGCGGCGCCCTTACTGCCCTTCGATCCCGCACCAGCAACGAAGGGCCACGAAAGGGCCAGTAATTTCGGGTTGATCGCTGCTCTCTAAAAAGCGAGGAAGGGCGGCGGGGACGGGGCGGGCTTTGAGTGCAGTTTGTATTTATTGATTCGGAGCTCTTAAAATACTTAGGTCAAAGGACTGTAAAGTGTAGTGCATGTCATATTCCGAGAAATGGCAGTGTTCTTCCGCATTGGAACGTGGGATTCACCACTATCAACACATCGGGTTCACTGCCACCTGTAACACGTTGTAAGCTCCTGACTGGTGTCCCGACGTGTGTGACAGTGTAGCGCAACGAAGTGTGTGTATAGAGGGGGAAAGGGGGGGGACAATGATGAAAAATGAAAATCGCCACGTGCGATTCGCATCCTTGCATTCGAAGGTTTCCGTAATATTCTATTATATCTTCACGTTGTGGATTATGATCATAAGAGCTGTTAGAAATTTTTGCCACCAGGCAGCTGGCAGTGAACCCGATGCGTTGGTTAATGATGGATCCCACGTTCCAATCGCGCCCGCAGACGGTTTGTACAGCTGCGTCATTCATCTGGTTATGATCGAAAAAAAAGAACATAAAATTACAAATGAGATCTACCAACTACCAATCAGAACAGTTTGGCAGCTGGATTCGCCTCCCGACTGTGATTAAATTCGAGCCAGTTATGGCACTAGTGTTGGAGGTCCACCGCTTTCTAAACCTGTGACCTCGCGGTTTACGATGCTGCACAGGCAACGGTGCTTCTGTCGAGCCATTGCAGCCCGCTCGGGTCCGTGCTCCAGTCAGCGCCGATGGGGAAAGAGCGAGTAATTTCGGGCTCACGGCTGCCGCCAAAAAGCGAGCAGGCGGGCGGCGGGGTAGAGAGAGTGGCGATGGTGGGAAGAAGGTGCAGGAGAGTTCGCAGGAGGGAGGGGGGAGAGACGATGATGGGAAGAGGACGAAGAGAGGGGGGGTTGGGGTTGGACGCGCGGGAACGTAACGCATGTGGGAGGGAGGCGAGAATCAATAACGCGTGAACTCAAAAGGTTTTCACAAAACACTAGACAAGCAAGCAAACAAACGCGCCCGCTGCAGCGTTCACTTTGAAGTGCAGTGGTGTGTGTGTGTGTGTGTGTGTGTGTGTGTGTGTGTGTGTGTGCGTGTGTGTGTGTGTAAGCGATGGAGGGGCGGCGAGCGTTGGTACGACTGACGAAATCGCAGCAGCAGTAGCAGGGCTGTCGCCAAACGAAAAGACCGAGGGGAAAAACAACTCTGCTCTACGTCGCCCTGCTTCGTTCGTCTCCTCCACGTCCCGTCCCGCCATGCCACGCACCGGTAGCGGTAGCTCAGTGCATCAACTGATGTCACTGCAGCGCTTCTGACCGGGAGGTCCTAGGTTCCCACTCCCCACGGCGGCAGGATTTTCGACACTAGCTTTTCAGCTAGGTCGAATTCAGTCGCTGTCTGGAGGAGAATTCTAGCGACCGGCTGCTCTGATCGGTAGTTTTCCATTCCTTTTCCTTGTTCTATCCTCTCCTGTTACACACACACTTACACTAACATGCACTACACTACCACATATTCCGGGAGACCGGTCGGGAGCTTAGAGCTTGTCCCGGGTGGGGCGGTGCCCTGCTGATCGGCGCCGGATCTCGCCATCCAGCGGGGGAAGATCACCGCCATCTCCCGAGAGAAAAAAACATGCACTACACTAACGGGACTAATAACCGAAGCAGTTGACGCGCCCGGAAACACGAAAAATCAATCAAGCCACGCCACGCCACGCCACGCCACGCCACGCCACGCCACACCACACCACGCCCCGCCACGCCACGCCACGCCACGTCACGCCACGCCACGCCACGCCTCGTCTCGCAACGCCACGCCACGCCACGCCACGCCACGCCACGCCACGCCACGCCACGCCACGCCACGCCACGTCACGCCACGTCTCGCAATGCCACGTCACGTCACGTCACGCCACGCCACGCTTCGTCTCGTCTCGTCTCGCAACGCAGCGCGTGGCCCGCCTCAGCCGAAGGCCTTTGCGTTGCCGGGAGTGTGCTTTCGAACAGACTGCTGCTTTCCGCCTGCTCTGGTCGCGCCACTGGCGAACGTTTGCGTTTTCAACTAGTGTTGGCTTCTGTGCTTCTCTTCCTTTCTACTCCATCTCTTTCATCGTTTCCCGCCCTCTTCTTCACTACTCTCTCCACTGACCCCGAATGTGTCACCACCTCCACATCTCTACTTGCCTTCCAACACGCTCTTGGGATTCCTGTTTACTTTCTCTTTCGCGCAATTTGGACGCTCCACATTGTAGATTGTGTGACTTTTTCTATCAAAGTATTCTGTATGCCTGCACATTTTCTGTAAGCTAATTTGCATATTTTTTTCATATTCCAGTTTAACATTACAAAGTACTACACATGAACAAGTATTATAATTCTTTTCATGTACGGGAGTGAATTACAGGATTGAAAAAACATTGCACACTATATTAAATGTCTCTCGATTGAGTTCATATTAATTATCTATTGCGATTATTCATCTTTCTTTTCTCTGCTATCACTCCTGTTGAAGATAAGCAGGTTATGATTTCTCATGGAGTTGAATGGTTCTGTAATGGCGTGGTTAATGATAGAAGGTTCGTTTATATTTTAAAGAAAAGTTCGAATCGTCGAAATTTTAGTGTTAATTTTTTTAATTTGTAAGTCAATTTACCACTCACAACGCGCAGCAGAAAATTGAGCTTGTAATTTCCCGTGTGTCACATTTAGAGAAATATTGCACATTTCTAAATGAAAGACAATCCATCAGACATTTTTATTCAGGGGAAGACTTAAATTTCCTTCTCCAATATTCTTTTCTGTATAAATACTTTTTGATTCCCTGCCTTTCTGACTGATTGTTCGAAAGTAAAAATTGTCACATTTCGTCCGGAATTTCATTAGTAGTTTTAGAAACACTTTTGCAATAATGGGAATCAAAAACTAATAATACGATTTTTCAATTTTTTTCATCGGCGATTAGCCAACGCTGCATTTTCAGAACAGAATAATGCGCTCCTAAAGAAGAAAATGTTTATTTAATCACGTCACAATTAAAAACGGTTTAAAAGTTTCTTTCAAAGCTACACCGCTCAGTCGGCGGTTGCGAATTTTTCTCCATGAATTATTTAATATCCGTTCCTCTTTATGATAATGGCGTGGTGACGGACGGCGCTACTTCAAAAGCGAATTAACCGCCGTGCAAAAACGGCAACACCGCCGCCGAGCAGGACCTCCGTGGCCGAAAAGGGGGGAGGCGGCGGCGGCAAGAGCAATTACTCTGGCGACGCCGGAAGAAGCGCGGAGCTGAGTTGCGCAGCCGGAAGGTAAACCCGGATCTGGACATGACTGCCCGGAAGAATTTGAGTGTTGACAGAGTTTTCTTGCTGGATCACTTAAAGCTAGCAATTTATTTTTTCATGTTTCAACCAATATTTAAATTGTTGGGAAGGAATTCTGAAACTCAAGAAAGCATGCGCAGATGATTTCCTCCCCCATACGTCACATACATTTTTTGACTGTTTTTGACTAAATAAATAAATAAAAATAAGTAAATAAGAGCGCGGGCATCAATTTGCCCGCACGCGATCTGTGGTAGTTTGTACTTTATCTCTTTGTAAACGAGCGCTAGGAAATTCATTGGCATGCCTAGACATCATGTGTCAACTGTGAAACATAATATATCTTTTATTGGTTTATGGTATTGATGTCAAAGAAGTGTGAACTCTACAACAAGTAGAAGAAAGTTCACAAAAATTAATTCTTTGTATTCCCAGAGGGCAAAAACAAGAACTCAAGAACAACTTAAGGAATGAGTGAGTACATTTAGGTCATGTAATAAAACTATTTTCAATTTATAATTGTTTTTAATGAAGTATCTGAAATAGCAATCAAACAAGTCCGTCACAATTCCATGTGATTTGCTGTAAAGAAAGGACCAGAATGCTTCGGGGGCACCAGGAGTGTCTCTGTATCAAGGAGTAACAGATATGGCGCCCTCTGCAGGATGAGCAAGCAACAACAAAGCTCTGTGCATTGGTAAGGCGGCAGCTGCGCTTTCTGATAGCGAAGGCACTGCGGCCAAGAGATTTTCGGAAATGGGTGACTGATAGCCAACTCTGAAAAAGTTGTACATTTAGTAATTGATGGCAACAGTGCAATGGCATAACCGTTGTAGAGCACTCTCTGGCATTTAGCTCTGCCCTGGAGATACAACACTGAGACGTATTATATGCAACTTACACCAACGCCTTATGCGGGACTCTTTTTCAAGATGTGTGACATTGTTGGTGCGAAAAGGCGCGGTGATTAAATTGCTCGACGAACGGATGTCAGTTCGGAAGTTTCGTAATTGCTATGCAACGTTTTTTCACAAACCGACTGCACCATTTAAACAAAAAGCTTAGGGCTTTGTGGTTGGCAGTTCTTTGTGCCCGTGGGAACATAGCACATTAATTTTCTATGAGTCCATTTGGAGCTGTTGTTTATGTGGCCCGTTGCTGGGTGGAAGAAGGCGTGCGGGAAGCAGTTTCACTAAGTGGTGCATTTAGCTCTCTTGGCTGTCGCTTTTAGCGCTGGACACTGGCAGACAAATCCTCTCGGGTCACAATAGCGCTTAAGGGTAAATTTTCTATATCATTTCTAGGGAAACTTTTTGGGAGATGCCTACCTTTTGTTTTCGGGGTGCTGAGTTTGATACGTTTTGATACCAAATGAAGCTAATACACTAATAGTTTTTCTGTAATTCAATTAACATATGTTATATAGATTAAATAATAAATAGTTTACTAATATGAAATTATGGCAGTTCTGAACACTTTCGATTATGTCACACAAAAGTTACAACACTTGCACGGAAAGGAAAATCGACCCCCTCCCCCAAATTTTGTTTCACGACGTTCGATACTTATTTTCGAAGACTAATGAAGTGAAGGAGGTTTTAGAACTCTGGATCATCAACCCAAATGCGGAAAATAAATAATTTAAATAATATGTTGTAGATGCACCGCAACCATTTTCTGCCTCTCGCTTAGAACACGTGGTTCCTAATATATTCTGCCAGAGCCCAATAGTGCTGCAGAAAAACTGGTTTCTAATTTGTTCGCTAGAGGCCTGTAGCGGTGCATAAGATAAAAATTTCATCTAATAGCAATGTGTTGTAAAATGAGATGAAAGAAAATTATAGTATTGTATTAAATTTGAACCAGTTATGTTAAAAATAATAATCTTAAACACCGTTTATATAAATTGATCTTTTCTCACATTTGCAAGGATGAAGAAAGCCTGGGCAACACCGGATATTTTGCTAGTGTTTTATATTTACCAAGATCTGAATATCTAATCTGCGGATGTTGTCTTGAGCTCCAGAATCTCTTAATGATCATAGTTGATTGATGTATGAAGGTATTAAAGACCGTGATTGGCAACATTTGAAAAGTAGAAATTGTCGCTTCTGAATAACAGAAACCTATTTGCAACAGCAAACGAACTTCATATTCAATAGTATTACTGATCTAATGACACTCTCTTGCCTCTATTCCTCCCGAAACTAGCGAAAATAGAGCTCAAGAAAACGTGCTCATACTGAAGCAGTATGTATGATATACATTGGTTCCGGCGTTTCAGGGATTCTGGCGTTATTTAGGATTATGAATTTTCGACGAGAGATTCAGTTTCATCTCTCTCGATGATTTTATATGAAACGTTAGAAATGAAGTCTTATAACGTCTCCTTCAAGCCGGAAGGAAAGACGTGAAACAACGTAGTACAATCTCCTTGACGAAAGCGTAGCGTGTGCGCTGCGGAGTTTGGCGGACTTCATTGCAACTTTGCCAGAGCGTTCCCTCACGTCTCCTCCCGAAAGAACCTCTTGAAAAGGCGGCTGCCTCCGGAGAACGCCGTGCCGGGGGCGGGGGCAACAACGAAGGCGCTTAGAGACCAGGAGAAGGAGGAGGGGGCCGAGGGCGGCGGGGGCGGGGGCGGCCGGGCGCTCATAAAAAATTCACGCTTCCAGAAACACCTATGGCCCCCGAGGACCTTCCGCTTCACAAAGAAGGAGGGGGCGTGGCGTATCTTGGAGGAGGCCCGGCCCGGACATGCGTGTGGCGCGGAAGACTAGCGAAATTAAAGGGGAAAGCGCTTTGCCCCGAAGAAGGCTTACAAAGATAGTCGAAATGCTCGCTCATGTTCCCGGGAGTAGAAAACTAAAATATTACGCTGAAATAGTCTCGTGTATTGACTTTGTTCATGATGTACACAAAACGTTAAGCACTCACAAAAACGTTTCATTGTAAATATTCCAAAAGATTTTTCACCTAGTTAATCAAAACAGGCAATATAAAATTTTTATATGCTTAAAAATGGCATCATTTCTTTTCCGAATTTACTCACTACTACACTTATTTGCTGGCTTTTGTGCATTTATAAAATAGCGCAGGCCTAATGTTCATTAAAACCTAGAAAATTTTGAAAATTTGTTAATTTAAAATTTTTGGATTCTCTCCCTCAACTACATTATTGGATATTACAGAGTTGCAAAGTGTTTCTGAAGCGAAGAGTGTGATGCTGAAAAGATGTTGAAACATTATAATATTACGCAACCGTTAAAATTAATACGAGAAAGTATAAGCTGTTGTAACGTTACTAGTTTTTCAAGGACTACTCTGACGATTTGTACTCAGATTGTTATATGAAATTCAAATTATATTTATTGTTTTAAAAATCACCTATTAAAATAGGTCATTAGAATTGTATAACATATTGAGTTGGAAAATATACTTTTTGAATGTAGCAATTTCAGATAGATGACTCGGGCACCTACCAAAATGAGTAGATTATAAGTATAGCCCCACATATTATGAAATATCTTTGAAAGAAGTGTGGTAGCATTTAAATGGCTTCTTTAAAACAGCAGTTGTACTTTGAACGACAATGTTTTACTGCTTGTTAAAGTATTCGAATATCCGCCGCGGCGAGTACAAAACATAAAATAATGGAATCTCCACACATTTAGCTTTTCCAAGAAGGAGCTACTGCTCCCCCAATTCCGAGCAGCTGATGTGTTCGGCGAATGTTCGCTTCCTTTGGTATGTCCAAAAGACCGACACGCGGTAGATAGGGCCGGCACCGAACGTTCGTCCCTCGGCAAACGGCAAGCAACTCACCCACGCGACTCGTGATTCTTTTTTTAATTTATTACGTATTTTTCGCCACGTGTCTCTCAGCTCTTATTGGGCATTGAGTGAATATAAATCTGGATTCATCCTTCGTTAGGTTTTTGTCATTTCGTCCTATCACGTCGCAATCAGCCAGTTCCTTTTCTCACTTCGGCTAGGGGCTTGGCGTCTTTAGTAACCGGGCTTCCCACACTGTCACCCGTCCAGGAATCCGTTGCGTCTCGAGTTGCTTAACTTCCGTGACTTCACGAAGCGTAGGTAAGCAATTTCGCTTACGTCGCCGACTTCAGAAAGTGGTCGCACGCCAGTCCCCCAATAACCAATGTGTGGAGCCGCCTTTAGTGCGACCCAGTTTCCTCGTGTGGCACCCCTGTAGCGAAGGCTCGTGGGAAGGGGGGGGGGCTTTGGGGGGCGACCGAAAAAGGCGGCGGCGGTGGGAAAAGAGCGCGCGCCACGACGGCGCCGCCAGCGCACCTAGCGGCAGTTTACGACATCGCTGCTCGAGAACTTCCTCAAGTGCTGCCGGGCCGCTCGGCGAGAGACGTATTTTCGCATGGATTTGAGAAGCCGCCGCCGCCGCTTCGCCAAAAACGCACCGTAAACACGCACCCACTCCGCGCCACAATTCATGCCCTTTGCGGGCAGAACGCGCGATTCATGAGTGTACGTGGCTGCGGTGGCGGCGGTGGTGGCGGTGGAGGCGGTAGCGGTGGCGGCGGTGGTGGCGGTGACGGTGGTGGTGGCGGCGGTGGCGGCGGTGACGGTGGTGGTAGCGGTAGCGGCAGTGGCGGCGGCGGCGGCGGCGGCAGTGGCGGCGGCGGTGGCGGTGGCGGTGGCGGTGTCGGTGGCGGCGGCGGCGGCGGCGGCTGCGGCGGAGGTGTCGGTGGCGGTGGCGGCGGTGGCGGTGGTGGTGGCGGTGGCGGCGGCGGTGGCGGTGGCGGCGACGGTGGTGGCGGTGTCGGTGGCGGTGTCGGCGGCGGCGGAGGTGTCGGTGTCGGTGGCGGCGGTGGCGGTGGCGGTGGCGGTGGCGGTGGCGGTGGCGGTGGCGGCGGTGGTGGTGGCGGCGACGGAGGTGGCGGTGGCGGCGGTGGCGGCGGCGGCGGCGGCGGTGGCGGTGGCGGTGGCGGTGGCGGTGGCGGTGGCGGCGGGGGCGGCGGGGGCGGCGGCGGTGGCGGCGGCGGCGGCGGCGGCGGCGGCGGCGGCGGCGGTGGCAGTGGCGGCGGTTGCAGTGGCGGTGACGGTGGCGGTGGCGGTGGCGGCGGTGGTGGTGGCGGCGACGGAGGTGGCGGTGGCGGCGGTGGCGGCGGCGGCGGCGGCGGGGGGCGGCGGGGGCGGGGGGGCGGCGGCGGGGGCGGCGGCGGCGGCGGCGGCGGCGGCGGCGGCGGCGGCGGCGGCGGTGGCGGTGGCGGCGGCGGCGGCGGCGGGGAGGTAAAGGGGATTCGAAAGAATGAGACGAAGTGTATGAGCGGGCGGTCGACTTCATGGGTGTTTTTTCAGGAGAGGCATAGTCTTGAGTATTCTGAAAAGGTTTGGGCGCCTGCCACGCCCACAGTCCGACGGTTGAAACATACGTTTTCCAGCTTTGATGTGGACTGTGCAGTTTCCCGTACTGAGCAGTTCATGTGCATCCTGCGGTGGAAACTGGGTATGTGATGTGTATAATTTGCTACGGTTTTACCGAACTGGCCTTATAGAAATACCTGAAATGAACGAATAATTTTGACGGACTGCTGATTATGCCCTTGTTACATGAAAGATGATGGAAGGAGTGAGACAGCTTAATTGAGCGGTGGACTGATATTTTTAAGTTCATCGACTCCACACTTAGTATTCCTTCATATTCATCATGCATTCTTCATTCATCGATGCACCATTGAAATTCTAAGAGATAGAGGGAGGTAGAGAGTGATTTCACAAAATCAAGTAAGACAGAAAGAAGTTACAAGAAATAGTTAGTAAGAAAAAAATCTTAATTTTGAAAAAAATTACTGTATAATCCATCGTATAAATTAGTAAATTTATTAGATTCCACCTGCGTATTCGAACAAGAAGATATTTTTTTATAAAACGTTTCTAATGTTAATCTAGGATACAATAATTTTCGCGGGCTAAAATCTGTATGTTCTGGAAATTCCCGTGCTGGGAAGTTGTAATTCTATGTCGTGTAAGAGAATTCTTTCTACATTCAAGGTCTTTGTTTTTTTATGTTCAAGTAGTTTGGAGATCAACTTACGTTTTGTTTGACCAATTTATGATCTATTACAATCTTTACAATTGATTTAATAAACTACGTTGTTATTGTCTAATTTCCTTCTAGTATCTTTCAAGTTTTTGACTATATGACACCTATTTATAACTCTATTTTCTAGTTTAAGTTTTAATTTGGTCAAAAGTTATTTTTTAAGAATGTTATGTATATGGGGAATGTAGGACAAACTTCTGTTATTCAAACATTCTTTACCTCGAACATTTAGGGTGGTATTACAGCGAGCTTTATCATATTTAATCAATTTTAATATTTTATATTTTTTCTTCTTCAAATTTTAAAGAGTAGAATTGAATTTCACAAAACATATCCTTTGAAAAAAACATAAATCATTAGATTTTAATGTAAATTTTTTCAACATTTGTTATACTGTAGAAATAGTTTGCAATTTAGCTACATTCATAAAATTGTGTTTTAAATAAAAGCAATGGATTAATCATTGAAGGGAAGGCGGAAAAAATACAAGAATTTCTTGAAAACCTGTCTGTAGTCCGCGTTGTTCTTCATAAATTGCTCATGGATTGATCGGAATTCGAACATTGGTACGCAGAGACAGAACGCGAGCACTCGGATCTTTACACCACTTCTCTCTCAAATATAATAAAATATAATTACTGTATATTATTATTATTATTATTATTATTATTATTATTATTATTATTATTATTATTATTATTATTATTATAATTATTCGTATTATTATCGTTCTGATACGTATGATAATCATTTTCCTGAATATGGCTTATATTACTTCGCTACTCGATAGTTCATTACCTTTTCATTCTAATCATCAAATCATTAACATCTGCTAATCACATGGTGTACATATGCATAATCTGGGGTTTTAGAGAATCACAAAAACACATTCATGAGAGATGACATCACCAGCGACGTTACTACTTCATTCCATTTAACTTCACGTCCTTACCATTGCCACTCTAATTTGATAGCCCATTTATATTTTTAGTTTTCAAACAAATATAGGTTTTTATGATACACTTTCTATGGAATTTTTCTCATTTAATTAAAATTACGTCATTACCGCATTACCTCAAGTTGTAATATTTCTGTTTTGCTCTCTTCCAATTTCAATATAGAACTCCATGCATCAAAGATACTTGTGCTGAACATATTTTTATCCTTCTTTATTAACTCGTAATTGAACACTGATAACAATTTCACACGAATAATCCACCAGACCTCTTATGCCAGCTGCCGTTTACAACCTTTGTAGGCGCTGATTCCCCAAACAAATATTAGCTCACGTTACCTCATCGTAGGTATATGGAATTTGATAAGTTTCGTGCTCATCCTTTTATCAATTTTGTAGTTTCCTTTTGTCAAACTGGTTGCTATCTTTTGCAATATTAATACTACATCATTAAGCGTTTGAGTGGAGAAAGTTGTCGGCATTGTTAGCCAAACTAGGTTGTATTTCAGATATAGTATAGAACAATAATTGTAAATTTATTATTATTCACTGGCTATCTATTAGGCTTACATATGATGGTTTCAGAAACGACACAATATATTCCTTATTTCCACACATTTACAATTGGGATTAACCCTATCGAATTTCTATGTAATTTGTTGGTTTGAATTTTCTGTAGCTTTTGGTTGGTAACTGTAAAGCGAGTTACAGGAGTATATAATGGAAATGAATGATTTGTAAGATTGAAAGTCAATATTTTTTCTTTGAAATTAAATTAAAAATGAATACTTCGGTAAAGAGATTTTGTATTACTATATGACATTTTCAAATTTGGTTCGCAATCTTATTAGTGGTTCCAGAACCCCGATTAGCATGTCATGTACGAGAAAATAATATTCTAGCACTTCCTTCTCTTTGCTTGCTTGCTTGATTAATTAATTGATTCGTGATTCCGAGCGCGTCAACTACTGAGGTCATTGGTCCCGTAAGTATAGTGCATGTTTTTCATCGAGAGGTGACGGTGATCTTCCCCCACTGGATGGCGAGATCCGGTGCCCACCTAATGTCGACAATAGGGGTTTTCTCCAACTAGGTATCTCCCACCAGCGGGGCACCGCCCCGGCCGGGACAAGTTCTAAGTCCCCGACCGGTCTCCCGGAATATGTGGTAGTGTAGTGCATGCTAGTGTAAGTGTGTGGGTGTGTGCGGAGATAGGAATAGGAATAGGAAGGAAACATTGCGCGCGGTCCATGGGCCGTTTGTTAGGATACTGCTCCGGCATTCGCCTGGTGTTGTTCAGAGAAACCACGAAAAACTACCGATCAGAGCAGCCGGTCGCTAGAATTCTTCTCCAGACGGCGACTGAATTCGACCTAGCTGAAAAGCTATTGTCGAAAATCCTGCCACTGCACGGTGGGCTAGAATTCCAAAAAGCTGGCCATAAAATAAAGAGTTGTTCAATTTGTACCAAAGTTAGTATGTACAGGTATCGGTATCTGTAAAGGTTATCGAAGTTGGCGCCGACGGGACTCGGACCTAGGACCTCCCAGTCAGAGGTGCTGCAGTGACATCAGTTGATGCACTGAGCCACCGCTCCCGGTCCTTCTGTTTGCGAGGAAAGTTGTTGTGGAATATTCTTTTCTGATTTACGGCCCAGCCTGTATTGGCTGGCTGACCATAAGTGCCTGCGGGAGAGCGTGGGGCACCGAACCACTGCCCCGCCGCCTGAGGGTTCGTGGGCTTTAGAGCGTGATAGCCTGGATTACCTGGCGCGCTTCCCCGCGCAAGCGGCGATTTTATTTTGCGTGTGGCGCAGTTGGCAACGTTAAGTATACCCAGATTGATAGGGTTGATACCAAGTTTATTGCTTCGATGGCTTTTCCTGAAGGTTAACCGCCAGTCAATAAATCTAACATTTGCGCAGGACGGATGTTTTCATCACTGGAGTAGCTCACTTGAAGTTATGGTTCTATTAACTTTTTTTTTCTATTTATCGGATTGTTTTATGGGATTCGTGGATCAAAAACGGAATTCATGTTTTGGTCATCTGTGATGACTTCACATTAAAATCTGTTTTTATTGGCTATGCAGTGACCATCCCGTTTTAGAACACACAAAAAGAAATCTCAAAGGATTATTAGAGAAGCAAACGCTAAATTTCAGATCTGATCTTTCAGACTTGATATGGGGATCTTTGGTCCAGATAAGTGGTTACATCACAAATGTGGCTGTTGTAGTGATTTGTTATGTAGTTATAACAATCCGCTTTCACAATCGAAAACATTTTCCTGTGTCTCAGTCACACAGGATATATTATAGGATATTTTGATGGCTACTTTCCTCTGACCTCCAGCAAAGAGCAGAGAGTTAGAGGTTCGCACAACACTCAAATGTAATAAGTATATACCCTTTAATTTCTACTGTTCAAATTTTGCTCGTGTCACTTGAGATTTTAGGATACCATATATCAGGAGGTTATACCTTATGCGTTACCTATTCGTTACTAACCTTACCTATGCGTTAGTTGATAGCAAATTAGGTTTTATAAAGGTATACATTTTGATTAGTCTGGAGTTTTCAGTTGAATTTACAGAGGCATTAGGTAAATATGAAGCATTAGGTTTATGAAAACGGTCAATGAAAATGCCAATTAAACGTACATTTTTACATTCGATTACATTAAATATTCCAAGAAAATGCACATTTTGCTTGAATTAGTCAATGGTTTCAATAGAATATACTGTTGTAATGTCGCAAGGATCCCAAAACCAAAATTTACACCACTCTGATTCCGTATCTGCATACCTCACGAACTTGGATAGGCAGTTGTCTGATGTGACGCAGCATGACCGACTCTCCGTCAGCCACAGAGAGCGAGTGGCCGATTGGCAACGACGGGCCTAGAGGGCGTGGTCGGAGGCGATGCGGGGGCGGTGGGGGCGGCGGGGCCAGGGCAGGGCCGCACCTGCGCCAGGGGCAGCGGGTCGCTAATGGCGCCGTAATCAGCGCCGCCTGCGGTCGCGTCTCTTCCTCCCCCTCCCTCTTTCCTCCCCTCTCCTCCCTCCCCCTCTTTCTGCCCTATGCCATTATGCAAACGGCGGACGTCGCAACCCGCCCTGCTTCTTCCCAGCCCCGCTCGCACTGCCTCTGCGACCTACCGGTTGACGACAAGAAGAATGAAATGGCATAATTTCATTCAGTCCAAAAAAGAAAGTGTGTCGGTTTGTTGACCCAGTTTTGAAGTTTTGCGGTGTATAATATTTTCTCCTGGTCGTACTGGTTTTACACGTGGAGAGGGTAATGTTTCAAGTCGTTTCCGTTCCGATGCTTCGGACTCATTTCTCATGATGCTCCAACTTAATGTAAAACGCCTCTACCGTAGTTGACATAATGTCGTGAAATATTTTAGAAAGGGATTCTATGAAATGATGATGAAATAACTGCGTCCAGCTGTTAAGAAGGATCCATTTGGGTTTGACCGTCTAAGAGAAAATTATTTTACCTCATGAAGACAATTAAAATTCTCGATACATTTGTTAATTAGAAACAACACAGCGCGTACATGTCATATCTCTATAACTATGTATCAGTAGTGAAGCGAACATGCACGTGCAGCCGAGTTGGAGGTTGTATGTGGCCATCATTTCCTCTAGTGAGACCGGAGTCGGAAATGAGGAATGGGGAAGAGCAGGGGCTCCCGATGCAGCGATACATTTCGCTTCCCCGCCCTCCACGCGCTGAGTCGCCGTGTCGCCGCGCCGCCCGCCGCCCATCCATTACGCCCGATGGGCGACAAGTGGCCGCCCCGCCCCGCCCATCGCCCGCCTGTCGACCCTGCCCGGGCCCTGATTGCCTCGCGCAACGCAAGGGGTGGCAAGATGAGGGCGGACAGGGTATTTGCATACAGAACCCCTGCTCCCCTCCCCTCCTCACCCTGCGACGCAACGCGTCCACTCCCCTCCCCTCCCGCCCCTCCTCCCCTTGAATTTCCCCTTCTGCCTGGCCTAAGTGGTCTGGTTGCGGCTTGATGGGCTTCACCTCAGAAATTCAAACATCGACCCTTTCCTTTTCCTTCGACTAGTTGAGTGTTATTTAATGAACCATATGTTGCAAGTTGTGCATACAATATATGATATACGGAACAATCGTTCACGTCTTCCAAACCTACGGGTTTTTTCGGCAACATACCTCATAAATAGTCTTAAAATTGGAAACTGACAATTGATATATCAATTAATTCGATATACCAATGAATGAAAAAGGATATTTTTTTCAATTTTCTGTTTTTAAAAACCAATACGCACGAAAAAACTAATGAAAACGTATCTTGTAAGGGGTTGTAAGGCATTTCTATTTTCATTATGCATTCATCACCTCATTCAGTAAACTTTCTTATTGTCTTGTTCATGATCGTCTCTATTCCTTTAATGAATCTTGTTAATATTTCCTTGCTATCACTACGTAGAATCTCTTTTGAATATAATGCTCCATTGCTTGAGAATTTGCGAAAACATGTCTAAAATTTAAGTAAATTGTATTTGAATTGACATTCAAATTTTACTAATAATATTACATTATGATACTAAAGTATACGAGTACTTGCTTACCAATGAATACAAAGAAACGATCAGGGAAAAGGAGATAGTTTCGTTGATTTTATGAAAGTTATTAATCATAAAGATCCCAGAGCTGAAAAAACTGCAGATTGCACTCCTCCCCACAGCAGGTTATACACAGTTTTTAACAGATTTTTGATGTTAAATCAATAAAAAATCCAAAGGTTCTTCGGTCTAGTTTAAACGTTACCATACCCAGTCGTAACGAAATGAAGAAAAGAGAAAATATTCTGAAAGAGACGCACATAATATATATTTCTGTAAAACGTTCGCCAAGGGAAATAAATGGTTGAATTAAGAATTGCATTACTCATATCCTTTTTCTAGTTTTACTGTGTTCCTTGTTGAAACCCTAGCATGGCGTACAAACAAGTGTTGTAGCGACTAGGAAAAAAGAAAAAAAAAGAGAAAAAAAAGAAGAAGAAAAAAGAAAAAAAAGAAAAAAAGAAAAAAAAGAAAAAAAAGAAAAAAGAAAAAAAAAGAAAAAAAGAAAAAAAAGAAAAAAAAAGAAAAAAAGAAAAAAAAGGTTGTAGAGCGCATGCGCAGTAGGGCGCGCGGTGTGCGCGTGCGCGAGGCATCCGGAGACTGTCGCTCTCGCCCTCTGCCCCTCCCCCCACCTCCCGTCCCGATTCCGCGCGCGCTGTGAAGCGGCGCGCCCAAGCGGAAAAGAAGCGTCTTTGCGCGCCGGCGCGTAATTGTGCCTCGTTTCCGCGCGGAACTCGCCCACCTGCCGCCTGCGCTCATCAGCATCCTCGCGCCACGCCCACTTTCTTATTCTCTTCCAGCCTGGTGAGACGTCCTTCCTTCTTCCGACCGGCTTAGGGGGCCCAGGGTATCAACAGATGGCGCTGCTGTGCTCCTGACCGGGAGGTCCTACGGTTCCGGTCCCGACGATGACAGGACCGTCGATACTAGCTACATAGCTAGGTCGAATTCAGCCTCTGTCTGGAGGAGAATTATAGCGGTCGGTTGCTCTGATTGGGAGTTTTAGTTAGTGGTTTCTCCGATCAATACCAGCCGAATATAGGTCTACCTGTAGTGATCTAGCAAACTGGCCCCGGACCGCACGTGCTCTCTTCTTCCTTGGCAATTTCTCACTAATTACTTACGGGTTATTTTCACTCATTACTCCTACACACACACTTACATGCACTACGTGGGAAACCAGTTAGGAACTTAGAGCTTTCCAGAATGGGGCGGGGCCTCGATGGGAGATACAGGCTGAAAAAAGAACAACAGCAAGCGACGTGTAGGTCGGCGTCGGATCTCACCATCGAGGGGGGGAATCATCGCCACTTCATCATGAAACATGCACTACCCTTACGGTATTAATGGTCATTGCAGTTCGGAAACAGGAAACAATCAATCAATGAATCCTTCTTTTTTCTTCTTCAGTACTTTCTTCCGTACTCCCGTCTGTCTTCTCCCCTTTTTATTCCTTCTCTATACTCCATTCCTGCAAAGCTTCGTGGGTTATTGTTTAATTTTTAATTTTTCATTTCTCGTTGCAATTCTTGCCTCCGTCCTTCACTTCGCTCAGCCTCTCCTTCGTATATCTTCGGTTCCTAATTCCTTCACTTTACCCAATTTTTCCCCTCCCTTTCCTTTCCCTTGCCCGACCTTCCCCCGCTCCTACGGCCGCTGCCTCGACGGCTGCTTCCGTGAGCACCGAGGGCGTTTCCGCTGTGCGCTCTCGCGGGACGCCCCGCCCCTTCGAATTCTTCTCAGTCTTACTTGACGCCCTCGAGTGGCGATGCTGGAAACAAGTTGTATGTGCGCTTCTGCCCTCCAATTGGATTAGTTCGAGTCAAGGAGTTCGGGATGAAGTGAAACTTCATCAAAATGGCTGGCCGAGTCCTGGAGCGCGTAAGATGACAGGCGCAGGATCTTAGTTAAACAGTTAATGAATGACAAAATTCTCCTTCTTAAGGTAAGATGGAACAGTGGCATAGCGTTTTCCGTGATCGTAAGAGTATTTTATGTGGTAAAATTGCATGGATTTATTCTAGATATTACTATTTAATTCGAGTCAATGATACTTTATTTTCCGTGGCGAGGCGCAGCTCATCAGGGCTGCTGCTTCGTCTGACCACGCAACTTTTGCTACTCTCTTTTCGCCATTTAGGAAAAGAATAAATTACCGGGGCGTCGAAGTAGATGATTAGAACTGAGCTTAGAGACTTCTTTTAGGATTGAGGATCTCTTACATTCATAAAATTTATAGCATGGGACTGCAGGATTTATTTCCCATCCAAAGACACCTACGAATGATTTTTTGTCTTCAGAAATGTACGTGTTTGAACCGCGAACTTGGGTTCAGCATTCCGATACGCTAACCGATGTACCACCGACGCCACATGTAAAACTACGGTGGGGTCTATCGCACCCCACCCCCACCTCCCGCATTCGTGAGTGACTGTTTGCATATGTGCATTATGTCATGTAAAGCGACATGAACTGAAGAAATATAATTCATCATTGTTGATAAATGTGATTATGAATACTGGATGTAAATGTTCAAAATTCAATATTGAATTCAAGTGCGAACTGAAATTCAGCCATACTATTTTCAAAGCCATACATTTTTGGCCAAGTTTTGGAGTTATTTAAAGTACTTGTTTTTCAAGACAGCTGCATAATAATAAATAATAATTTTTGTCATTATCTGGGAATCCAAATCGAAACGAAATTTTAGACTGTTATAAACCATCAAATGTATAGTTTATATATTTTAATAGGGGTGGATTTGATGGCCTAAAATATCACCAAAAATAATCAATAAAATACTCTTAGAATGTTTTTAAAATGCCCTAAATGCAAAGAAAAATAACGTACAAATGTGATAAATACCAGTTCACATGAACAACTTAAGCTGTTGGCTATGTCACTGATGTAACCGAGGCTTCTTCTATTCGTTCAAGTGAACTCAGCTTTCAAAATTTGGTTTGGACAGCTCTTAACCGGAAAATCTCTTTCTTTAGTTACCCCGAAATTGGCTGAACCGACAAAGATGCTGACAGGTGTCATAAGAACCTTAGATTACATACTCCCTGACATTACAACTTCTGGTCGAAGAAATCGAAAAGACTACCAGGTGTAGGTGCTCAGGAATTCTGTGGAGAACATTTGTTGCATCTCGTTAATATTATTTGAAGCAAGTACCATTAAAATCCATGAAATCAGCGAAAATGCATTAAAAATGACGGAAAAAGTTTAGAAAAAAACTTATTAGCTGAAATAGATAAACATATAAAAAATGGGTCATTTCCTTTAATCATAACATACAATAAATTCTATACTAAACGGATTTGTTCTACAGTGAAAAGAAAAAATGTCATTTCATTAAAATCCGCCCCCTAACTATTATTAATAAATTGACTATGTTATATGAACGATAAAGTGCGTTAGAAATCTTGTTTATGATAGATTTTTACTTAGAACATCCGGTTTCAAAACGCAATTTTTTAATTATATTTTGTAACTCTGAATGTCATTAGTATTAACCATTAATGAGCTCATATCATTCTTCGTTCTTTCTTCACCTTTGATCTGAATGCTTTTTGAAATTGTTTGATTTTATGTAAGAATTCTAAATTTATGTCGAAACATTGAAAATAATGATTTTCTTAAGCATAAAGCAATATTTGTTCACAAAAATGTATACAAACTTTGAAAAACCGTCGTCGGTATCAAAACACAAGCAAAACAGAGAGGATCTGATAAATATATGAAAAGGACCGGAAAACACTGTATGGTGCTTATACGCATGTGGGGAGCCAAGCTCTTCAGCAGAAAGTGAGTAATGGTTATGGGAAATTCTGTGCTCCAAACAGCACCAATATTACGTTTTGGAGTTCATTTTGAACCATACACGATGTGATAGCTGTTTGGGTAAGCTATTATATTTTGCTAACGGAATTATGAAAATTATGTTAATAAAATTGTTATATGGATACTTCGAAGGAAATCAAAACAAACGCCCCTAAGATATCCTGCAAGATAACACAGTTTGTTTCTGATGACGGCGAGTAATTATTGTATAAATTGAAGGTAAACAAGCGAGAGATTGTCGGAGAATTTGATGCACGATCTTGCTCGTAAGTCAACTGGCTGAGAGAGCTCAGTGGGAACACTGTTGCCTGTACATCACCGTTGATGAAGAGGTATCCGTGTTAAATTGCAGATTTTCGGCACTAGCTACAGAGCTGGTTCTAATTCAATAATTATCTGGAGGAGAATTCTAGCGGATCTGCTTTGATCAATAATTTTATGTAAATTATCCGATCAATATCAGGCGAGGGACGATGCAGTACGCTAACAAACAAGCACGATCTTTCCTTTCCTATTCTTGTTCCCTCGTCTTCCATTTCATTCACTTATTACACTAGCATTCACTGCACTACCGCACATGTCGGGATACTGGGCCGAAGCTTAGTAATACAATTATTCAAATTATCGTTTCCATTTGTCGCGGCAAGAAGTAATAAGAGCCAAAATTTATTGCTTATTTATCCTTGAAAATAGATTTTATTACATGGGAGTTTTTTTGTTTGTTTTTTTCTCCCTTTCAAAATTCAAAATTTAAGTAGTATATGACTTAGTGTAGGGATCACAGAATTTTGAAAATGTGCACACAATTCACTTTTCCCCATAGCACGTCATACGCAGTTTTAACTGTTTTTTGACGTAAATAAATAAATAAATAAATAAATAAATAAATAAATAAATAAATAAATAAATAAATAAATAAATAAATAAATAAATAAATAAATAAATAAATAAATAAATAAATAAATAAATAAATAAATAAATAAATAAATAAATAAATAAATAAATAAATAAATAAATAAATAAATAAATAAATAAATAAATAAATAAATAAATAAATAAATAAATAAATAAATAAATAAATAAATAAATAAATAAATAAATAAATAAATAAATAAATAAATAAATTGTTCTGGCTGGCACGGTGCCCAGCTGTGGCAGATGCCAGAAAACGGAACGTGTAGGGCGGCGCCCAATATCACGTTCCAATGGGGGCGAACACCGTCACCACCCGAGACATAACATGCACATTACTTACGCGACTACAGTAGTAGGCGCATCCTCAAACGATAATGACCTTCTTAATTATCCGCATCTATTTTTTAAAATTATGTTTTATTATTTGATTGTTTTTGTACATAGATCAGTTCCTATAAAATTATTCATACGCAGTGATGGCATAACTCATAACACTTAACCTAACTTAACTCTAATACAGTGGTTGAGGGAACCATAATGGCACCTCGTAGATATTATTCTAGGTCTGAAAATAATTTACAAAACATGTGGAATGGATATTTATTTTTGATGTGAGTGCAACGAGTGGGGTTTTTACAGAGGTTGATCGAGGATAATGTTTGAATATGGTGAATATTAGAGAAGAACTTATGGGATAGGTAAGTAATGTGGTGAATGATGAGGTCGAGGTTCAATTCATTATGTAATTGATGATTTGATATGAACCAGGGTGCATTAGTGACGGTGCGTAGGAATTGGTTCTCTACTATTTGAATTTTGTTGATGTTCGTTTTGCAGCTTTAATCCATACTGGACAGGCATAGAGAAGAGTCGGTCTGATTATTTTTTTGTAGAGTATTGTTGCTGTTTTGTATGGAAGGTATTTATTCCTATTAATTAGTGATTTTAGTTGATGAAGTTTGTTTTTAGATTGCATTATTTTGGTGTCTATGTGTTGTTTCCAATTGAATATCCGAATCCATCTTGGCTGCCACAAGCAATGCAGCGCAAAGGACATGCTTTCGGTAAGGTGAATGGGTAGATCGGGGGTACAGCAGGTGACAAGGGGAACAGTTGGCATGCACGGAGATAACAGACCCCGAAATCCCCCTCCCCTCTCCATCCCTGCCCCTCAACTCTCCAACACACCTGGAATGCTCCCCTGACAGCTGCACCCTCGCTTCAGCAGCAGCGCCTCCGTCGAGTAGGCTTGCCCTGGAAAGCGGCAATGTCTCCTTCCTAAACACACCCCTTTGAAGGTTTAGCAAGCAATCACAATATTGTGAACTAACGCGAAAGTTTGTAACTACTCTGTTTTTATGTAAAGACTATGAATTAATTCCTGGCAAATAATGATGACCACGATCTCTTGGAAAATTCATGTGAAATTCATTCCTACCTCATGTGAATTTTTAATGTTTTTTAATTTTTTAAATCTAAAGCTTTGTTATATATGTATGTATATTGTTATATATAGAACGACCAAGTTTCAAGAATTAAATTTTCGTAAATGTAGACTTTAATTGTTTTTGATTTTTTAAAAGACAAAATAAAGTTTTACTTAGAGAAACCTTCCAGATAATGTGATAAGCCAAAATCCCTGGGTTTAGTTTGAATGATGAAATCGGCATTCAGCGTTGGAATAATGGCATTGTTTTCAAACTCGGAAGTCAAAGAATACGCGTTGTTAGGACAACCGAACAACAAAATGTAATATTCCATGCTTGGTGTCGCAGCGCTGTGCTGATGGATATGGCCCCGAACACATTACATGCAAAAGGTGTACAGAGGGCATTGAAAGTCGTGATCTTGTGGAAGGACGCAAGGAATCAGTCCCTGACAGCTTGAAGTGAACACATGTAAGCGGTTGGTGAGGTGCAAACGGATGTCCAGCAGAGGCTGGGTATTATTTAAATGATAGTGAAGCAGGAATTTATTATTACTTTGAAGTTTGAGAGCTTGTTATTGTGTAAATCGTTGTATTAAATTGTAATTTGAAATTTTATTAATATGATAGTTGGAATTTCTAAAAAATAGACTCCGTGTTTCTAAGGGATTAGGGTAGCTCCGTAGATGGAATGATTTTTCAATAAGTAACTGAATATAGTCTGTCGCGAGTAGGTGTTTGATACGAAACACAGATATGGAAAGTCCCGACCACGTATTACTTTTGTGGGAAATATTAAGTCCAATTAATAGCACATCGTTGAGGACATACTGGAACAATTTTAGTTTAGGCAAGGATGCGAGAATTGGTATAACAAGGATTTCATTGACAACATTCTGCTAGTCAGCCGAGACGTCATTTACCAAGATTTTATCGTAATTTTACGAACCAGTACAACGTTCCACGTTGAAAATATTTCTCATGATATCAAAAGAATTTGTAACATATGTAAGAATAAATGTTAAATTTTTATTGTTGAAAAAGGCTGATAATTTATATTAGTTGCCATCAATCTATTAATTGGTTTCAATCAATAGCACTTCCAGGAATCGTAATTCTGTATAGAATTACACGTCCACATGCAACAGGTCAGGAGTAATACGTTGTACGTCGAACCTGTGGTTAAATTGAAGGTAAATTTAATAAATTAGTGTAAATATTGAGAGAATGTGAGAATAGTAGGGCAACGGTAGAAACAATATTAACAATAGAAGGCGAAATAATTCCCTTCATAGTATTAGATATTTTTTGAAATATTATCCGGTTTTGGCAATAGTAAAAACATCAGAGAAGAGACGAAAATTAATTTCAAAGTAAGGATACAAGCTTGGAAAGGAAATGACTGGCAATTGAATAAGACATATGAATTATGATAAGTGCAAATAGTAGTACTTCCATATCCCCTTTAAATATTGTAACATTTCTTTCACAGGAATGATCAAACAATTTGTCACAAAAAGTTCATTTTAAGTTTGTTCATGAACATTATAATATACTTAATTAATAACAATATAATTGCAACGAACAAAGATAGTCAAATTATTAGACTACAGTCATTGAATGAGACAAAAATGTATTTGACACCATAGATCTTGACAATAAACAGTCAGTATAGAATTTTGAACTTTTATAAATATGACCTTATTCATAATTAACATACTTCTTGTGAGGCATGTTGAAATCAATTTCATTCAATTTCAGAGACATTTTGTCCGGTGTGAACGAATTGTTTTGTAAGGTAGTTTTATGGACTTTTTATTCAGTTACTTTTAAGTATAGATCGAACATTCTCTGGGGCTTTCATGTCAAGGCTATGTTGAGTCGATTGGAGCGTTCTTTTCTTTTGTGGCACGGAGCGAAGTCTTGTACTAATATGTAAGAAATATTTCCAAACTACTTATTTGAGGAAACCATTGATTATTTAGGATTTTTCGGCATTGCTCGTGCTTCATTTTTTGCATTAACTATGTACACATTAAAGTGCTATTAATAGACATTTACTTCAAACCATTGTTTTGTTAGGTGCTTCCCAGGACATATTATAATACATAACGTCGAGGAAACAATATTTAAAATAGTAATTTGGCTGCGTGTGTACACAGGTGTCTTACAATAAATGTAACAAACTTTTAAGACCCCTACGAGTGAAAGATGATCACTTATGGTCAATAAACAAGTGAAGTGTAATTCTATTTAACGAACTTACACATAAGACATTGGTCCCTATCATCATGCACTAGTGTTCGACTGGTAACCTTCCGACGGTGTAAAAGAAAGCTCATTTATCTGTGGAACACCAATTCATGTTTAGTGGTCTACGAATCCGGAGCAAATTCCATGTGTAACTTCAAATTTCCTACCACAAGTGAAAGCTGCAACAAAACACGTTCTTCTAAAATGCTGAAGTTCTGCTAGCCCAAGAACGAAGAGATAACAGAAACAAAAAATTTAACTTCTCAAAGAGATCAAGAAGAGCTGAGGAAATACTAGTTCGTATTCAAATAAGACTGCAGATAAAGAATGTGCATATGCAGAAAACTCTAGATGAAAATAAAGACTTGTAAAGAAAAATGTTTTGAAAAATACATGCTGAATTAGTAGATAAATATTGATTGCCAAAGAAATGAAATGTTTTTCTTTCTCCTAGATGTCAGTCTTGACAGGTTAACACGACCGGAAGGAGAAAGAAAAGACGTGAAGAGGAAGAAAAGGAACGACGTTTCAGTGGGAGAGCGAGGAACACGGAAACAAGATGTCCACGAAGTTGGACCGTCCTGCTCAAAATTGCAGTTCCGATGAAAGAGAGATCTAGGGGAACGGAACGAGCATGACAACCGGAAGGGGACCAGAAATTGTTCGTTTCCCGCAGGGTGTTCTCCCGGCGGCTGTCCATTGCATCGGGCGCACGTGTCTTCCCCCAACCGTCCCCACCGCCATCGCCCACCGTGTCCCCCCTGCTCCTGTTCTCCGCCTGCTCCACGCGCGCCACTCCACTCCCCCAACGCAATGACCCCGCCACCGCGCTCCCACCCCCTCCGCTTCCCCCTGTCCATCACCCCTCCATCCACCCAGCCGCCCCTCACCCTGTCACCAGCTTTGCCCTGCCAGGGTCCTGCAGCCTGGGCACCCCTCGACCCACCTCCCCACCAACCCTCCTCACCTCACCAGCTCGCCACTTCACCAACACGCCATCCCGCCCTGCGCCTATCTCTGCTTCCCTGCTGCCGCACCTGCACACTCGCTCCGCTTTATCGCCACGCGCCGCCCTCAGTGCCATGTGACTCGTTCCCACGCCCCGCCTCGCTCTGCCCCGCCTCGCTCCGCCCCGCCTCGCTCTGCCCCGCCTCGCTCCGCCCCGCCTCGCTCCGCCCCGCCCCGCCTCGCTCCGCCCCGCCTCACTCCGCCCCGCCTCGCTCCGCCCCGCCTCACTCCACCCCGCCTCGCTCCGCCTCGCTCCGCCTCGCCCCGCTCAGTCTTCCTGCCTGAGCACCCCCCGACCCACCTCCACCCAACCCTCCTCGCCACCACCCAGCCGCCCCGTCACCTCACCAGCCCGCCACTTCACCAACGCGCCACCCCGCCCCGCCCGTTTCTCTGCTTCTCTGCTACCGCATGATACAACCCTTGTCACCACCGTCACCATCACCTCTGCTTCTACTCCCGTCTCCACCATCTCACCTCGTCCACCAGGCCCTGCACCCTTGTCCGCTAGCCCGCCCCTCGACCCGTCCCGCCCCTCGATTCGTCCCGCCCCTCGACCCGTCCCGCCCCTCGACCCGTCCCGCCCCTCGATCCCCGTCCCGCCCCGACCCGTCCCGCCCCCTCGACCCGTCCGCCCTCGACCCGGCCCTCTGACGACCTGTGCCCCTCGACCCTCGACCCGTCCCGCCCCTCGACCGTCCCGCCCCTCGACCCGGTCCTCGACCCATCTGCCCCTCGATCCCCGCCCCGACCCGTCAACCCGTCCGCCCTCGACCCCTCGACCGCTCCCTCTACCCAGCCCGTCCCGCCCCTCTTCCCGGTCCGTCCCGCCCCGCCCTGCCCCGCGAAGCACCCCGCCCCGCCCCGTCCCTCCTGCCCCTCCCCGCCTCGCTCCGCCCCGCCTGCTCAGCCGGCCAAACTGCCTCCGGCGCCTCCTAGCGCCCTCTTGCGCGGCGAGGAGACAAAGCAGCGCTCGGGGCGCCTCCCCTGCGCCCGGAAATACCTATCAATTTCCGGATGCCTTTTTTAATACTCCGCCCGACATGACAAAACGGCCGCCTCTCCCCGCGCCGTTTTTCAGCGCCCCTCCGACGCAGCGGCCGGCCGGCCGGTCGGCGCCAGGGCGGGCGGCGTGGGCGGGGCGGGGCGGGGCGGGCGCCGGCCGGCGGCGGCGGGGCGACGCGCGTTGCATTCGGAGCAGCCGCCTTCGCCCGCTGCTCCTCCCTGCGGGGTGTGTTCTGCTCTGCTTCGCTTTGTCATTGCTGTCTGAGGAAGAGTGAAGCGCTCGCAAAATTAGGCAGAAAGAGCGATGGTTGGTTGAGATTTCGAAAGGGGCTCGTGATAAACGATCTCAAGAATACGTCAAATGTTTATAAATTAGTTGACACTCGTAACCTACAAAACAATTTATACTTTATCGTTTCTTCACGGTGAAATTGATTTCATCACTTAAGTATTGTTCTACACTTACATTATTTTCCTTTTCATTAGGCATATGTGAAGATTTTGTTTTAGGAGCACTGAGAAAGAAAAGAATCTGTAACTCAACTCAATGCTAGTATAGTTGCAATGTCTAGGCAAATATTAAAATTGAACTGATTGATTATTAAGAGAATTGAGTGTACGTGTTCTAAACGTCCAGGTTCAACAAAAAACTGAATACCTATTATGGCCGTTTTCTCCCGAATTGCTTCTATGCAGTGGACTGTAAATCAGTATTTTTCAGTGTTCTTCACATTGTTTCAATTGCAACAGACGAAATGTGAACAAAGTTGAATGACTTGTCACCTGGAATAGCAAATTTTATTCAAGCCAGACGTGACGCGAAATTCTGTGTGAAAAACTGTGGTAGAGCAGCTTCCCACCAGCGCCATTGAGTCGATGGTTGCGTGGGCGCGCGCCTAACACGGCAAAGGGCCACTTTGCGGCTTCGCCAGCCCTCGCGCTGATGGAGGGCCCTTTGCGGCGCGCCCTGCGCCCACGCCGCGCCGCCATTAGCGGCCACGTGGCGTCCCGCGCCCCGGCCCTGATGGAGGTCAGCTCGCTGCGCGCCAAGCCCCGGGCCCGCAGGCTGATTGCGGTGCCCTGCCGCTCCACTGGCCTTCGTCCGCCCGCCACTTGGCAGCTCCGCGCGCCTCGAAGCCACTCCCGATGCCTCCCACGCCCCCATCCTTTCGACGCCCCTGACGCTGTCCAAGGCCCCTGGAGCCATTGGCGCCCTCGACCCCCCTTCACACCCCTGACGCCCCCAACGCCTCTGGCGCCCCGACTCCCATCGCTCCCGACACCTCTGTCACCCTGACACTGCCGTCGCTCTGACGCTTCGACGTTGCCCATGCTCTCGTCGTTACCGTCGCACGTGAGGCTCTCGACACTCCCGCTGACCCCCCCCCCCCCCCCCCCCCCCCCCCCCCCCGCCTGCCCCCCGCCGCCCCCGCCGCCCCCGCCGCCCCCTGCCGCCGCCCCGCCTGCCCCCGCCGCCCCCCGCCGCCCCCGCCGCCCCCGCCGCCCCCGCCGCCCCCCGCCGCCCCCGCCGCCCCCGCCGCCCCCCGCCGCCCCGCCGCCCCCTGCCCCGCCGCCCCCCGCCGCCCCCGCCGCCCCCGCCACCCCCGCCGCCACGCTGCGCCCCCGCCGCCCCGCCGCCCCGCCGCCGCCGACCCCGCCGACCCGGCGCCCCCGCCGCCCCCGCCGCCCCCGCCCGGCGCCGCCCCGCCGCCCCCGCCGCCCCCGCCGCCCCCGCCGCCCCCGCCGCCCCCGCCGCCCCCGCCGCCCCCGCCGCCTACGTCTCTGTAACTGATCTCATGGGGAGATGTAAGGAACCACGATCACTGCACTTCTGTACTTCTGTCAACTTTTTCAATCTCAACTACAAATTTCGATACGTTAATTTTTATATTCCATTATTGAAGGTTTTCTTTGGCACAACGAAGCTTAATACAGTGAAAATGAATATAAAAAATATTATAAGGGCAAAAAATAGAAGCTGTAGTTACTTTTGAAATGTGATTTTCATTCACACTGTAGAAAGAAAAACGATTGAAAATGATCTGACCAACTGAAAAATGGAGCTTTTAAATCGGTCCGCTCGCGTGAAAATGATGATTAATGAATTCGAAGCAGTACAGTTTTGAAAGTAAACGAACATGTAGGAGTATTCACAGATCTTCAGTTTGCGATTTTTTCATCTGAGCACTCCAACACACGCACGAGATGCTTGCCACCGCGCAAGATAGGAGCAGATTCCGCAAAATTGCAACGAAACGACAGAGCAACATTCTCCTAATAGAGAAAACAGTGCAACGAAATGAAACGTAAAGAATGCGCAGTCACTTTTTGTGATTTCTCGCAAACATAATGCCCCACAAATATTCAATGTAGAGTATTCTTTAATGTAAGCAAGGCAATAAAATGTAATATATCCCATTGTTTATATTAATTTTGTAACATTCTTAGATAAAATAAAATTGATAGAAGATTAATTTCCCTTTCCCACAGTGTACTAAAACATTTTGTGTACTAAATTATATAGTACATATCTTAGAAAAAGTTTCATAGTTAATCCCTACATTTTCATAATTTAATGATGAAATGTTTTTTTACATGATAATTCCTTGAGATGCTAATGGCCAGTTGAAAGCTGAATTATTTGATAATTAGTGGCCCTATTTCGAAATGCCTATATTTTTCTTCTTCTCTATGTGTTGGGAATGTGCAAGTTTAATATATATACATACACACAATACTATAATGTATGTGAAACAGTTTTTGACTTATTTTTGTTTTCTGGAAACATGTCTGAAATTTGTATGAAGGTGCTCAGGTTTCTTATTTCTTCTTTCTGAATGTTCGTTCATTGAATATTTTGGTCATGATCTACTTCATCGCGAAGTTCTGTAAATGTGTGGGAAATATTATTTGTGTGTGAAAAGTGTAAGTATGAGTACAATTATTTACTAATTTTCTTTGACGTTTCTTGTTTATTTATTTATATACTATATCCGTAAGTATCTCCTCCATTCTTTAGGTGTAACCAATATTTGTGAAATACTTTGGTGGTGAACTAGGAAAAAAAATTGAAAATAAATACATTAATGTATATTTGTTGGTTACGTATGAGTTGTCTTATTTTGAACCACTGTCAACCAGGCAAATGATGCCATCGCCTTCTCCCGTGAGAGTGTACGTGACGCGGCAGAAAATGAAACGTGAAATATGACGCCTATGAATATTTAACATTCCTGGTGGCACGTGTTTCTAACTAGATTCATAGGTCAAAGCAGTACTCCGAATGAAAATATTTTTATTCTCCAAATATCCATTCTTTTCTCAATTTGCTAGTTTAATAACTGAAATGGTTTAAATTCTGAAGTTGATGTATCTTCCTATTAATCATGACCTGTGATTTACAGTTTTTAATTTTTTATTCCTTCTTAGACCTTTTGTGATAATTTTTTTGCCACGACTCCAACTTCATTGTCTGAATTAAAACTGTTTTACATAGATATACAATATATACATTTTCTGTGCATGTTGAATTTTTGTACAGTGTAGTTTCTAGTCATTCCTGTTACGTACTCAGGTATGTTTTGGCGAAGTTTGAAGATTCAAAATGTCTCCTAAAATTTATCTCCTCCCTAACTACCAAGTGTAGGTGCACAATTGTTAACTACTTTAGTTGTTTAACAGAATATAAACATACTTAAAAGATACACAAATTCTTTTATACGTAAGCTACATATTATGTTAACACAAGGATATCACCAAAACCGAAGCACCTTCATTCTGAAACACTTTTTACTTTCTCGCCCTTCATAAGAAGGGGTCTATTGCAATCGTGCATCATAAATAGGGGAATGTTCGACAGAAAAACTATTTGTTGCCGGATTCTGGTAACGAAAAATTTGATAAATCATGTTTTATAGCTACTGTCTCTAACACGTGGTGTAGTCAGAATCCATGTTTTGTTGGTCCTTGATTTCGAAAAATCAATGACGGCAAAAAGGTGTGGTCAATGATACCCGGATTGCTCCAAAATTGATAGTCGTCGATCGATTGAAACAAACTCGAGGGTTTACGAGTTTCAAGCGGATACTTTTAGTTTTGAGGGTTCTTTACAAGAAGCCTCAATATTTTCAAAAATTTCTAAAAAATACACCAAATTTTTTATTAAACATTGATATGGGATAAAGAAAAATACGCTTAAGAGAAGGGCGGAGAATTAATTTTCGTTGAAATCCCTATTTTTCAAAAATTGCGAAAGTGCAATTTCTTCGGCGTCATCCTACTACTACGATACTGAAAATTAAGGTTTTTTCCTTAATGGAATCTGTTCTTTAAAGACAGATCTCGAAATAAGATCACGTAAAATATTTCGAAAATTTGAGAAGCTTTCGCATAATTTTGCACAAATACAAGCAATTTTAATTATTTAACCACTTTTTTTCCTATTTCCTATTCATATGTATCAATGGACGATAAAAATTGGTGCTAATAACCATTTTCAGAAAAGTCCGTATTTTCCAAATGTTAACATTTCAAAACTACAAAAAATGATGGAAACACGGATGACTTGAGTTTGAGTCTCGGCGGGAAAAAATACTTTTGCAGATTGAAACACTTTTACAGGTTCTTATAGCTGTATAATATAACAGACCCGTTGGAAATAATGGGGAAAAGTTTACAAAGCTGTTGTAGCACCACTAGTTTAAAAAAAGATCAAAGATACCTCATTTCTTTACATAAGTGTTGTTCTGATATATAATTTTTTGAAAATAAAATTAATTTTCATAAATGCCAAAGAATGGTCGGTTGTTAATTACTAAACTTTTACAGGCGTAAAAATGTGTGATGTAGTCAAGATGTTAAATGTAGGTGACTTAAAAGTGGTTAGACCATTTCTCCATATTAATCAGTGTTTTTTAATAAAATGCGTTAAAGTTTCAAGGATTTATTTTCATTCTTTAACAAGAACGAGACTTTTAGAACCGAAATTTTCCAGACCTAAATCGTTTTCACTTTTCCATCCAATATTATAGGGAGAAAAAGTATCTTTTCATTACCTTTAATGTCTGAGCCATGAAGTAATTCGGTGCACACAATAATGTTCAAATGGAACTGTAAATCGATTTTACGATGATTAATTCATTACCTGGCAACAAAAGCAATGTGATAGAAGAAATGAAAGTACGAACACACGTAACACCCCGATTATTTCACTATTTGACAACTCTAGCATTGTGCAGGTACACCGAGAAATAGTACATTTGTATTTCAAACATTCTGTGTACTAATAAAGCACTAAAACAACCACATAATAATTTCGTTTCCGGGTCATTTATCAACTTCAGGAAAAAAACTTTGTCATCACACAGGTCAAAGGAGGAATTTTTACGAGTGAAATGTTCCAAGAAATCCGAACGACGTAGAAATGTCGTAGAAAAACTACATTTGGGCCGAATTCTCGTCCCACTTGATCGAGCGAGCGCGCGCACCGATGCTTTTCACAGGCGGCCGGGGCGCTCTTTCATCTGGTCCACTTATGCGCGCATCGCGTGTGCGACGGCAGTGCCGACGCCGCACCGCGCGGCCCCGTACCGCCCCAACCCCCCGACCCCGCCCGGTTCCGCGTCCCCCACCTCATCGCCCCGCGCCACCCTGTCCCGCATCTCCCCGCCTCTCTTCGCCTCGCTTGCCTCGCCCCGCCTCGCCCCGCCTTGCCCCACCTCGCCCCACCTCGCCCCACCTTTCCCCACCTCCTTTGTCTGCCCCGCCTGCCCCACACTACTCGGGCGCGCGAGCGGGCGGGCGAACGGGCGGGCGAACGGGCGGGCGAGCGAGCGGGCGGGCGAACGGGCGGGCGAGCGGGCGGGCGACCGGGCGGGCTGGCGAGCGGGCGGGCTGGCGAGCGGGCGGACGGGCGAGCGGGCGGACGGGCAAGCGGGCGGACGGACGAGCGGGCGGACGGGCGAGCGGGCGGACGGGCGAGCGGGCGGACGGGCGAGCGGGCGGACGGGCGAGCGGGCGGACGGGCGAGCGGGCGGACGGGCGAGCGGGCGAGCGGGCAGACGGGCGAGCGGGCAGACGGGCGAGCGGGCAGACGGGCGAGCGGGCAGACGGGCGAGCGGGCAGACGGGCGAGCGGGCAGACGGGCGAGCGGGCAGACGGGCGAGCGGGCAGACGGGCGAGCGGGCAGACGGGCGAGCGGGCAGACGGGCGAGCGGGCAGACGGGCGAGCGGGCGGACGGGCGAGCGGGCGGACGGGCGAGCGGGCGGACGGGCGAGGGCGGACGGGCGAGCGGGCGGACGGGCGAGCGGGCGAGCGGGCGGACGGGCGAGCGGGCGGACGGGCGAGCGGGCGGACGGGCGAGCGGGCGGACGGGCGAGCGGGCGGATGGGCGAGCGGGCGGGCGAGAGAGCGAGCGGGCCTGCGGACGGATGGTGACTGGGCAGACATGCAGGCGTTCGCGCGTTTGAGTAGGCAGTCGGGCCGGCGAGGAGGCATTCAGTGGGTGGTGGGAGAAAGGGGCGGGCGGGCGGACGAGCGCTGGCGACTGAACGGGAGCGCCCACACGAAAAAAGCACACGCCCCCGCCAGGCAATATGGGCGTCGAGAACGTCAACGCCGAAGGCCGGCCCGCGCGCCCCATCCCGCTCAAAGGCTCCTCACGCCACGCGCCCATTTGTCTTCAGCGGCCCCGCGCGCGCGCGAGCGAGCGAGCGACAGGCAGTGGCGGCGGGCGCCGACAATCGGCGCTGCGCGGCTGTCGCCGGCGACTTGAGGTTTCTTCTGCGGGTTGCAGCTGCCGAGGAAGCACATCTCTTTTCGCTTGACGAAGCGTCATTCTCGCGTTGAAACGGCAACCGAGCCTTAGGCCTCCTACGGTGTCTTATAATTATTTGTAACTAGTGGACTCGGCAATGCTTCGTGATTGTTAATCACGTTTTACGCCACGCTGTACAAAAATTCGTATAGATGAAAGACTGTCATTCGATTGATTGATTTTTTTCGTGTTTCCGGGCGCGTCAACTACTTCGGTTATTAGTCCCATTAGTGTAGTGCATGTTTTTTTCTCGGGAGATGGCGGTGATCTTCCCCCGCTGGATGGCGAGATCCGGCGCCGATCTACCGTCGGCTAGTGGGGTTTCCCCCTAACCAGGACTCTCCCACCAGCGGGGCACCGCCCCAGCCGGGACAAGCTCTAAGCTCTTGACCGGTCTCCCGGAATATGTGGTAGTGTAGTGCATGTTAGTGTAAGTGTGTTGTAAGTGTGTTAGTGTAAGTGTAAGTAAGTTGTCAAGAGCTTAGAGCTTGTCCCGACTGGGGCGGTGCCCCACTGGTGGGAGAGTCCTGGTTAGGGGGAAACCCTACTAGCCGACGGTAGGTCGACGCCGGATCTCGCCATCCAGCGGGGGAAGATCACCACCAACTCCCGAGAAAAAAACATGCACTACACTAACGGGACTAATGACCAAAGTAGTTGACGCGCCCGGAAACACGAAAAAATCAATCAATCAATTGAATTATTGAGTAATGTATGGACATTATATGAGACTTGTGAAATTCGAAATACGAAGCAGAAACCTTACAGTGATACACAATAAGTAAGTAATGTCAAATAATCGAACCACAAATAAATTATTTTATACATTTATTGAAATGTTAAGCTCATAATATGCTTTCGGGAAATATTTTTCCATTTTCAGATGATCTACAAGAAACTGTAAATAAAATACAATGTTTTATGAATGGAATACAAAAATAATGATTCTATGACAACAAAATAATGGACAAATATTTTATTTTCCCTCAATTTTGATTTCTTTATTGTTTTATTCTTTTATTCTTATAGAGTCTTCATTTTCGAAATCCTTTGTCAAAAATTGTATTCTTTTTCCTGTCGTTTTTAGACCCAGTAAAGACGGGAAAATAATTCCCCAGAGCATGTTACAGGCAACGTGTTTTAAATGAATCCTTTAAAACTTTTGTTTGATTTGAGGTTCTATTACTTCACATTGTTCATCTATTATTGAGACGTGAATTCAAAAGCGCTTCACGCCAGAGGTCAATTTGTCTTGTCTCTGCGCCGAAGAATGGTCGCGTCGGTTGTAGTCAAAGCTCACGCTGCGTTGCCCCCATGAGAACTTCACTTCGGCAGCAGTAGCTACGGAATGAGTGATAATTTCTTGTCTGCCGTTTCAAAACGTCTTACACTTTGAAGATGTAAATGGCTGTTGTGTATAACGATAAATATATTTTTGAATTATTACTGTTTTGTCCTTTTGATGGCTACAATGTTGTTTAAATTAACAAATGTAGGTTATTAACAATACCTAATTCGAAAAGTATCAGTTGCGCACAAAATTTACTCTTTTTCTGGAATGAAATATCTCAATGATAGTTGTTATTGTTTGACTCTGATGTTTTAACTGAGCAGTCACAAACTTTCTTTCGGAATGAGGAATTATCTCAAACTTTACGTATCATTTGAAATATCGCTTTGCAAAGGAGTTTAACTTCGTTTACGATGGACGCAAAAAGAGCAGAGAAGTTTTTAGACGGCTTTCTCTCGGGTCTCAGCGACCTTTTTACCAATGTAGTCGTTAAAGTAATGAAAGAACTTCATTGTACTGTTTCCAAGGAAGAAACTCGAAGCTTCCATCTGCCTAATTACATTTCCCTTGTTTTCTTAATGGGAGCAATTACGCTCGGGAAGCATCACAATGCCAGAGACTGAAGTAGAGTTGTGTTCTAAATATAAAGATAATTATTATCAAGGCGAAACCTACCTTCCATTACAGAGGGCATACTAAACGCTTTTCCTTTAATCCTATTTTATTTCTTGAAAAACTTTATGCTGAAGAGAGTTTCGACTGGGTCATATTTCAGAATCGAGTATTGAGAGTTAAGTATTTCCGTATATAAATGAGAGGTAAAGGACCGTGGAAGTTGTCAAAACGGTGAAGTAATTCATATTTTTTCATCAGAATTCAACGGTGACCTAGTTCCCAAACGCGACAATTCAAAATTCTAAATCTGAGATTGCCGTTTTAAATTTCAATATCGCCCTGGAAATGACAGATAACATCAATAGAATTTGAAATTGATGGTACAAGAAAATTTCACATGGTTTCCCCTTCAGGGTGACCCAAAAATCGCTTCGCGGTCCCTAAGAGTTTCGCGGTTAGAAACTATTACTGATACTTAGGGAGCGGATTTCTACGATTGCTTCGAGACAGCTAAGTGAAATTTCTTGATCTTTGGTTAGATTTGTGTGCTAATGTAGATTAATATGCTAGTGCATACTTTGCATGTTTTCAAAGTTAGCAAACTTCGATGATTTCGAATAAACCACGTAGAGTAGAAATGAAATCACGTTTCGAAATGAAGTATTTGTATACTAAGATTGTTGAAAAATGCTGTTTATATTTCGTAATGAAGTTATTGTTTTTTTCTGGATTGAGAGTATTTTGGCCTCAACCTATCAGTCTCTGAAAAAAAATCTCAATCTCGGTCCTCCAAAAAACAATAACTTTAGGCACTTAATATAAAAATAACTATTTGTAAAAAACAAAAATATATTGCGTGGTGAGTGTGGTGAAAAATCTATTTCCTTATATTTTATACATATAAACAAATTCGACAGTTATTTTAGTTAGTTATTTAATGCCTTATTATACGTGGCGGGACTCGGGCCATCAGGCCCGCTCTTCCGTCTGACCACACAAATTTCACTATGCTCCTTTCACCATCTAGCGGAGAAAGGATATATTTTCTTGGGTGACGAAACAGGCGGATCTCAATTTTGCTCAGAGGCTTCTTTTAAGCTTGACAATCGTTTACATGCAGTAAATCTACTACATGGGACAGACGGCTTTACTTCCCCTCCGAAGGAAGGCGTACGAAGGAGTGAGTTGATCGTGTTTGAACCCGCAAAGTCGGGTACAACAGTCCGGTACGCTGACCGTTGTATACCGCCGAATCTACTTTACAGATACAAACAAATTTTAAAGCCTTTTTTCGATTATTTTATGCTTATTTTTCCAGAGCATGGGCCTCTTTACAGGCGATGTGTTGAGCGTGCTCTGTTTCCTCTGCCCGCAGCGCAGCGAGTGATGCGCGTGTCGGCCGCGCCGCGTCCGCCGCCTCCGCCGCCGCCGCCGCCGGCGCCGCTCCGCGCGCGCCCTGAGCTCTGAGGCGGCGATGGGGGCGGGGCGCGGGCGCGGGCGGGGGCGGGGCGGCGCGGGCGCGCTGCTGGGGCCCCAGACGCTGCTGCTCCTGCTGCTGCTGCCGCTGGGCGGCGCCCGCGCGCAGGTCGCCTGGACGCCCATCTACGTCGACGGCAACAGTGAGTGAACGCGCGCCTGCGGTAGAAGCGAGCAAAATAGAATTTTCCGTTCAAATCCAATGTAAACGAGTCGAATTAATGACACCCAAAGTTTGTGTATTACTATGTACATATTTATGTTATTGGCTATTGCTATTTATTTATAATTTTAAATTTACATTAGTAGATATCGAATAATGCAAATGTAGCGAGCTGAATGCATTTATACGTAGTGGATTTTCTGTTAACTAGACTATTTTTTAGTTCTCTTGCCATACACGCCAATTATTTTACACTCGATATGCGTGTATTAGTTTATGGTGTCCAGTTACAATTTTTATCCCATAGCTGCTTGTTCATGTGCTCTGTCTAACTACTCATGCTGACGTTTTTCAAGGCTTTTGACAAAACACGCTTCCAGTTGTACGCCTCTAATCTACTTATCATCAATCGATTAGTAGCTCAAATCTAAAGAGGCTAATGAAAAATATACATCCCATTTCCTCTAAAAACTCTGTGAACAACTTAAATAACAAACGAACTTCGGATATTAATGAAAATCATTTATTTTTGGGGCAATACCACAACCCTTATTTTTTAAAACCCCAAACTGAATACAATCTCAAACTTCAACTATCAGTGATTATATTATTTTGTTTTTAGGTCCCTGTGTCTGTTCCCATACCTTCGCTATCTCCATAGACCAGCACTTCTCTTCTCTGCCGTGTCCAAAGCACATTCTTTAGAATTTATTATGAAGCGTTTTCGCTTTCTCTTCACTGCTCACGAAGTAAAGAGTGTAAAAGTAGTGGGTTGTACTACCACTTTCATTAATTTGATTTGTCTTGTACACTTTATACATTCAATTAAGACCAGTTTCTAACTTTCTTTCATAATAATGCTATAAGTGAAGGAAAACTGGCAAAGGTCATTATTATCATAAGGAAAGGGCATTTTTTAGAATAACTCTTGCGATTTTTCTTAAAACATTTGAATATTTAAAAATTACAAAAAAAAAAAAATATTTTTAAAGCTTTCGGTTTTTAAATACCGTTTCTCCCACGCTTAATGCTTACTAATTGTAATAACTTGAGGTCGAAATGCAGAGTGATCATATATTTTTGTGGGTTGTAACACTTTTGTGTATTCAAATAGCAGGGCTTGATTTCTGGCGGAACACAACAAAAAGGCGTTCCAGTACCTGGGGAATTATTAAATTCTACTATAAATATATAATTATTTCTATGAAATTAATAAGTGATTTGGAGTGCGTTCTGGGACCTAAAATATTATAAATCAAGCACTGTCAAGTAGTATAATTGTTGTATATTATTATATAACAGTTTTCTCACTGTTTTTTTTTAAATTTTCCCTTTGTTAATTGAAATGATTGTCATATGCATTAAAACATACGCTGCGAAAACTATTCTACATACAATTTTACTAACGATAACACTTTAAACTCTCGATAATGGTAATATGATAAGGATAGATGACGATTTTTGAAAATATATTAGAAAACATAGACACAAAACCCTGCATGTGAGCTACGACTGAGTAGAAAATTATATCCCAGACCTTTTGCAAAGGATTTACGTCGAAAAATCACAAAAGTTTATGGCAGATGAATACACATAAACCAGATTACTGAATCGCAATTCTAATCAAGCATGTCTCGGATAACCTTAAAACATGGTTTTCGTGTTAGTTATGGACACAGATTGTGTAGAAGTGAGAAGAGATTTGCGAGGACATGGATTTTGGATGGACAGTTGAGAAATGACGAGGGACAGGGGAGGAGGGTTAAAATAAGATAGATGATAAGTATGAAGGAAAATGAAGGCAGATAGGCGAGTCAGTTGGACCCGAATTACGTATTCCACGAATTTCTTAACCACAAAATGAGACGTTTTGAGTTTCCACAATTTTGTATTCCACAAAATGCGACCTTTTGACTTTCCTAATGTACTTTTCAAGATTTAGTTTTTTGGGGTTCACAGACAGTCAGACTTGTAATGTCAGACGTTTTGCCGTAAGCAGCATTTTCGGTATCAAGGCTCCGTAAACCGTGAACTATGACTAAAGAACGGACTTGCAGAATTTTGTTTTTATTTTTTTTAGTCGTATCAACGACTAAGGGTATTAACGTCTACATTATTTATAAGAATTTTTTACTATTATAATTTCATCCATCATTATTTTAACATAAATATCATAACATATATCTTCTAACGTCGTATGGCATCACACATTATTATATATAAAACAAAATAATAATACAATATCATCATATATCATTAAAAATATTACAATTTTCTCAGAACTTGATCAATTGGTTCTGATATTTATTCGAATACAATAATGTATCTAAATTTGTATTTAGATATTATTATACATTGTCTTTGATGACTGAATTTAGGATAGTTTTCTATAATGTGGTATATCGTTAAATTGGTGTTACAAATATTACCAAATGGAGGGGATGTTTTGGTAATTAGGTAGAAATGGCTTAATTTTGTGTCGCCTGATCTTATTTTGGACAGTGCAGAAATTTACTACATATCGGAACAAGAAATATACACTTTTTCGGTATGAGGGATATACAATATCTTTTCTGCCGAAAGATTGAAGTTTCTCCCAACAGAATTTCATGATCTTCTCTATTATTGAAAGTTATAATTGTAGTTAAGTAGAATTGTAGGGTTCCTTATATTATATGCAATCAATCATTATTTTTCTATGATTAAAATAATTTATTTCATTTCTTTAAAAGGCAGTTTCAGGGCAAGGTTAGTTCCCATAATGAGGCGGCCATAATGATGTCTTGCATTTCAAAATCCCATGAACAGAGATTCAAAATATTGTTAGGCTACATAATGTTTGAAGTTACGTGTCATCTGGGGCAGCATGATATGACAAAATATTAATAAAAACATTTATCTAATAACAATATTAAAATTGGAGGAAATATCTCAGTACCATATGCAAATATGTTATTTTCAATTAATATTTTTGCTTTCAACGAACGTTTTTAATAACATATATCCGTTCATATTAATTTTCTCTTACTCCGTGTGTCACTATTAATATATAAAACCTTATAAATGTACTTTGTAAAACCTACAGACCGATAAAGCAAGACTGAATGAACTCGTCAATTATTTGACCGTAATTATAAAACAATAGTAAATAATACAAAGAAATGCTGTCCAAACCATTAAAATAATATTTACATCTTGCAGTATTTAAAATTGATGAATGAAATAGTTTTAAGTATTCGTACATCAACACGTCATTAAGTTGATCTCGATATTCATGGAGGACGTATTTTTAATTTCTAATACGTTCTGCATTTATTTTCTTTACCAAACCCAGATTTTACATAGAAAAAAATATATTTTCACATTTTCTATTCAAAAGCGCCATGTTCATCGAAAAAAGGAAGTAAATTTTGCAAAGCCTCGTGAAAACTTTTACTCTTGTACACTTTCCTAAAAACATTCAATTCTCCTCCTTTCTTCACTTGATCTTTTGTGATTGTAGACAAGTCTGGCAAATCTTTTGGATCGGCCAATACGACTGCTATTGTTGAGAGTACGGAAATGAAACCAAAGTAAATTGTACGGTCTACGTCCTTGCGAATTTCATCAAAGGTGATTAGAGGACCACTATAACCCAAGTCTCTCGCACATCGCTTAAATTCGTTACAGTACTCATGTAGAAGATCATCAAAATGGTGCTCGCGTATATTAGTTTTGGGACTTGAGAATAGGAAATAGTTGAGATCTAGAGCCGGAGATGCCTCCCGCGATAACTGAAAATCAACGAATCGTATGTCAACGGGCTCTCCGGATTCTGAGTATTTGAAAAGCAGATTGTTGACCCAACTATCGCCATGAACTAAAACCAACCTTTCTCCTTCAACGGCCTTGCATGTTTCTATGAGTTTATCAACACTTTTTGGAATTAATACTTGTAATTTGTTGGCTATCTCAGCGAAACCCTCCCATTCCCTGATATCCTCCACAATGGTTTTTATCTGGCGTGGAATGTATCGCTCTAGGCTCTCTCTATTGAGTTCGCTGTACATTCTGTCTTCATATTGTGAAATGTAACCTGGATGCTCCTCGGAGTAGCTGAGAGATAAGGCGTGCAGGCGAGCCAAGTTTTGGACAACCAGCTTGGAGTGAGCGAAGTCCAGACGGTCTCTTCTGGGCGCCATGACGAACCCCTCGTGCCGAAGGTCATCCAAGACCAAGGTGTCGGGTCGGCTCGTTTTGTAACTGACGGCAGAGAACCATTTGAACGATTTGTCTCCCAGACGTTCGTCAGCGAAAGCGTAGAATCGCGGCAGCACTTGGTCGTAAATTTCAGCTTCCCTTTTGAAGCAGCCGAGTTCTTCGACGTAATTCGCCATGAGCTCGCCTGCAGGAAAGCCTTTAACGATGAGGTGTTTCACCTGGGTCCGCTCGGAGTCGGCCGGCTGGTACTCGACGCGCGCTTGGTACAGCACGCTGAGGTAGTTCTCTCCCTTGCCGACGGCGCGCTGCACGTGCAGGCGTACCAACGCCCCTCCGTCCAGCACCTGGCGCAGCACGTCGCCGTCCACCCACGCGCCGTCTTCGTCCTGGTCGTCCCCACGGAGCGACCGTCCTCCGGCGACTCTGTAGCAGAGAGAAAATGGAGGCCATCACAGGCAGAACGAAATAAAACGATGCTAGTGGCCTGCAGCGAGAAACAGGCTGCTGAACAAAGCCACACAAAATGGTGTTTCAAAAGGAAGCACGCACACTTCTCACGAATAACAAAGAAAATACTTTCTTATATCACTACATTAAGTTAAATATTGTAACAAAAATATTCTAAATATTCATTTCTGCAAAAACCTACTTGTATAGTAGTAAAGATACAGTGCAACACTTCTTTACCTACCAAGAATACAAAAAAATATTGTGTCATCACGCAACATGTAACTAACAAGTATTTATTGTCCGACGGTCTCTTCCTTAGAACCTTGTTGTCGTATGCCGTCAGTTTTGTCGTAAGTAGTGACGCATTGACTTTGAGAATACAGGTGGGTGCAGGATGAGAATAGAGAAAATATGCAATATTTGCATTTTTTAGGACAAATCGAAACTATTTCATTGTTTTTAGATTTTTTGGGTTTCTAAGTAGAGACGTAACTTTGCGAATATTATTCATATACTAAAATAGAGAGTAGTAAGTAAATTTTTATGTTCCTCAAAAATTTTAGAACCATTGCTGTGTTTGTTGTGGAAACTAAATTATAAGTTTTGTTTACTGATGAACAGAAAATATAAGACTTTCTTGTTCCATTTTAGTCGCAATTGCTTACATTGGAACAGAATAACATTGTAAACAAGCATTTTGAATCTTAGAAGAAAAAATAGTAGAAAATAACTTGAAAGGTACTTTTTATAACAATCACTTTTAGACATTTAACTCACCTGATTATTTTCGCATATTTAGGAAATTGCGCGTGTCTTACATGAACAGTAAATTTTACAAAATCTGCAATCGCAATACTGAAGTATTCTTCAAATATTATTATTTTTTATCCACAAATTATTTATCAAAGGTAATTTCACGAGTGGTTTGGAAATTGTCGATAAATCCCCTCCTCGCTTCGCGAGTCGGGGATTTATATACAATTTCCAAACCACGAGTGAAATTTACTAAGACTATTTTACGAATGAAATTTCATAAATATAATGTACTATTAATAATTAACATTGTTTTATTCAAATATTTTTACATCGAACAGAAATATATACACAAGGGCAATTATAAACAACAAAATAAACACAAGACATGCTAAGAGCGAAATTACTTGAAAACACAGTTATTGAATACACAATCTTTAAAGTTTAAATTCGAAGGAAACGTGTTTTGTTCGCTTATTTTTAAGGAAGATGTTGAATTTGAAGCGCTACTATGTCTTAATTTATTAATAATTGAAGAATGGTGTTCCTTATTCATTTGGAGATATGTCTTGAGTGACGATTACATAACCTCTATCTGTAGACAAAACAAGGCGCAAAATTTATCACCTCCTAGGAGGTGATAATCAATAACTGATAAATATGAATGGTAAAGTTATCTCTAATCGGCTTGTAGGGTCCCAGTACTCTTATCAAGACCACAATATATCGATCAGTCCCAGTCATACATTGATCCGTTATTCCCGTAACGCCCATCCTCGTGTTCTAGAAAGGTTTGGGCAGTTAAACAACGCATCGACTCATACGACGTCGGGTGCTTTACGACAAATAGGATGTCACTATTCTGAGAACAAAGATCGAAGTATCATCGTCACGTACGATTGCAGACAACTCTCACTTATTGCAATTTGGGAAAATGCGATGCGATTGTCCGTGTTCTTTGTGATAGCATTGAACATCATGATGGAAAACTTGCATCCATTCTCTGGCAGTTCGACACCATCACTTTTGGAGAATTTGCATTTCATTCAAAATAATTTCTGGATAAAAGAAATAATAAGAATTTAAGAATACTTTGGTATTGCGATTATATGTGCCGTTTAACACACACGGACTCGCACTTGTCGCAATACTGCCCAAAAGAAAACAAAAATATAATGAAGCATTGTCTTGAGATCCTAACGTGATAAGTGTGTGAAACAAACGTTTCTCAACTGCTCTTTTTCTGATAAGTCTCCGTAATCCGCGCCATGTGGAATTTGGAGCAACAGTGCCGCAATACTCGTTCTTTCTGTTTCAACACTTAGCCTCTTGGTATTAGGAATATACGCATTTCCCAACAGTTACATTTCACAATATCACGCTCTAGGAAAGCCACAACACCACCCACAACAAGCTCATTTACTCTTTATTGGTAGAATTCAAATTTCACTAGATGTCAAATGTTGACGGAGTAAACATTTCATGATTACCGCGAACCAATACCCAAAACTAAATTTGAGGTGGGAATTGTCACAGTTTTAAGAATACCCTTGCATTCGTGAAAAACTTTCGAAGTTTCACAATATTAAAAAAAAAAGGTTTACACAGTTTGTAATGAACATAAAACTTTAAACATTGTGTTGGGGATGGTTCCCTTTAGATGTTCCCTTCGAATATTTCCAGAACCATTGCAGGTATCGAGATGCATTTTTTACTAAAACATATGCGACGATAATAATACAGTCGCAATATTGTCAAATGAATAATTTGAACCCAATTCCGAAAACATGTGAGTAAAAAGGCACGGATGTACAGAATCAGAGAGCAACACAGAGTAAATAGAGCAAACGAAATGAGAAGTTAAGATAGCAAAATAAGCATCACGAGTTAGAAAGCAAAATCTAATTTCACTTGAACGTTTCTGAAATCACGTCTAAATATTCCCTATAATTCTCCGGTTTGCTACCTCAAGCTAAGTCCCTTTTTTCGTAAAATACTCACACTGTTATTAGAACAACATACTCACAGGGGCATGGCTCCAAGGATGTCAACTTGACGCGGTGAACACGCCCCCACAACTCAGGTCTCAGGTCATCTGAAGCTGCGGCGAGCTCTGGGGCCGGACACCGCCAGTCGTCGTTGTCCTGCTGGGGATGTTGAGAAGAGGTATCTATGACACCGATGTGAAAGTTTTCAAAACATTTTTTTTATCAAATCATCGAAGTATATTTAATATCGATTTATTGATGCCGGCCTTTTTAAGTTTTTTTGATAGTTTGCGAGGTCGTAGATTTGTTTTAGAATATAAAATATTAATAATAATAATAATAATAATAATAATAATAATAATAATAATAATAATAACAAAAAATAATAATTTTCATATATCAATTAATTAAGATCCTTTCAGCCGAAGTAAACGATGGTGAAAAATAAGTTAGGAGAAGAATACATTGATAAATATAATCTACAATTTTATATTATCCAGTCAGGTAACAAAACAATTGCTAATTAATAATTCTGATCAATTTTTTGTCACTGAACTCTCGGTTATGAGGTAATAAACACAGCAAACCTCAAATTAAACTCATGCGAACTTTAAATTTGCAAAACATTGAGGTTTTCTGTGATGTATTATTAACATCAATGTTTTCATTTTGAGCATCGAGTTTGGAAACATTGATGTTTTGTTGACGACGATGACGACTTACCTCCAACTTCTTCGGGGACATCCACCTCTAATCGCGACCACACTGCCCCCGCCACTGCACGGTCGCCCCAGCTCCCGCCCCCACTCTCGACCCCCACCCCCGCCCCCTCGCTCACCTTCGACCCTGTCGTCATAACCGCCCACTCCCACATATGCCTCCGCCGCCGTTGCCGCTGCCGACCGAATCACGGGTCACGTGTCGCTCGTCTCCGCGGAGCTCTCTTGCACCACATAGGTATTTTTTTATTTTACGTCAAAAAAACAGTTACGCCGACCTGGATGGCCGAGGTGGCTAAGAGCGAGTACCGACTCAGCGCTTCGGTCCGAAGGGTCGCGGGTTCGAGTCCCGCCTTCGGCATGGCTGTTTGTCCCTTGACTTTGTATGTATGTATGTGTTGTCGCGGAGGGCCTCGCGTGTTGCTGACCCCAGATCAGAGGAGCCCGCAAGTGTGTTGGTGTCTAGTGTATGGTCGAATATGCGTCCCATCGGGGCGTAAAGGGTAACCGGCTGTCGGCTGGATAAAAGCCCTACCAAAAAAAAAAACAACTTAAAACTGTGTATGACGTGCTATGGGGAGAAGTGAATTGTTGCACATTTTCAAAATTCTGTGATCCCTACACGAAGTCATATACTACTTGAATTTAAAAAAAGCTCCCATGTAATAAAATCTATTTTCCAGGATAAATAAGCAATAAATTGTGGGCTCTTATCCATGTTGTCCTTCGGTATAATACTTCCTGCCGCGACAACATGGAAACGAGAATTTGAATAACTGTATTTCCCACTGAATTCTAGAAGACGTGCGCAGATAATGAAGTTACATTTATGTCCAGAAGCAAAACAAGGGACCATCTCAGCATTTGCTCAATGGATCAGAGAAACTGGACGAAAAATATGATCGAGATGGGGGTCATTGACCCAGAAGGGTCAATGGTAAGGCAACCAGGTAAGGCAGGTAAGGCCCAGGTAAGGTAACCACGGGACCAAAATTGGGTGTTGTCTAAACAGAGTCTCTGCAGAACTTTGAAAGTAGTTTTGAACAGTGACGGCAGAGCGTGCGCTTGAGTCCCATAATGCCACTTCCTCCTGATTTCCAATTTTTCGACTAAAGTTGCTTGTCAACCACTGATCGGTATAGTATATAATTATATTATTTTGTAATTATAATATTAAATAAATTGTTTCTAATGTCATATATACAGATAATTATAAATACGGGTTATACCGCCTACTTAGTATGGCATAATAGAAAGTTAGCAACAAATTGTCCGCAACAATTGAAAACAGTTTTCATAATTATGTTCACGTGATCAGTTAGAGTTCCACACAAGTCACCCGCTAAATGTAACGGGCACCGATATCATTTTGAATTCCAGTTGGCGCATGGGCAGAGATACACAAGCGGTATATGCTAAGATGTTTAACGCTATGCGAAAATTCTCCATTTTGCCGACACGATGACGGGCAACTTGCTTGTTATCTGCGCAATGTCACGTCTCTGAAGATCCCGTGCCCTGGATTTCCAACGTCCCGCTTACTTCCTCCCAATTGCGGCATTGCAAACACAATATTACGAGATAGTTCTAGGACTCTATTGAACTCTTTTAGGTCTGAAATATCGTGAAATAAATTACTTGCGATTTTACAAAATTATAAGATAAGCGCATTGTTACATAATTTGTAATATTTGTGCACGAAGTGTGAAAATATAAGTAATTATTTAGTGTGTAAGGTTTAGTATAGAGTAATGCCTTGAGGTATACTCACGTGTCTTTATCACTGTGTCTTCATCAATTGAGCTTCGGTGATAATTGATTAATTTGTAGTCAAAATTACAAAATTTATTTATTGACAAGGAAGCATATTTTAAAAATATTTATTTGAAGGGTATGATGAGTTAGTCACACAATTTGGAAAACGGGGTTAAAACTGAAAACGAACAATTTTGTGCAAAAAAAAATGTATTGAGCGAAATGAAGCAGATATAAAGATAGTCAATATTGTTCAGGACATTTGCAATTCACAAATATAAACTGCATTCTGCTACAACACAATAAAGAGTGTCAGTTTCTGAGGGGCACTTTGAGACCGTTCTGGATTAGTTTACGAAATTTCCACTTGAAGGCAACCCTTTCCTAAATATAAACCTAATTTTCCGACAATTCCATAGCGTTCAAAATTCCTGTATTTAAATATTGTAAATTCTTTATCTTATTGCTTTCAAGTCCAATGTGATGGGATTTATGGGAACACTGGCTAATTCCAGAGAAATTCCGTGTTCTTTGGAGGGGATGTTCTCAATTTTCCTTCTGCCCGTGAATCTGCGGCTAGCTTGTAGCCAGAACAGTAAAATCGTACATGCGCTCAGGTGCTTCAATTCCGATGCTTATTCCAGCAGTTTTTCATCAGATTTGTATTGAATTAGTGTTTTCTTTATGGCTAAATCCAGTGAAACAATATACCTCGTGAATGTTTTCAACCATAAGAAACAAAACTTCATCGACTCAACACGCTTGGATTACCGTGATACATACATAACCGTTCTGGTGTAGTTTATGATGTGTGTTCCGAGGAGTTAGTTAGTTAGTTAATGCATTATTTTACGTGGCGAGACTCGGGCCATCAGGCCCACTCTTCCGTCTAACCACGCAAATTTCGCTACGCTCCTTTAACCACCTAACGGGGAAAGGAGGTATTATCTTGGGCGACGAAACAGGCGGATATCAATTTTGTTCAGAGGCTTCTTTTAGGCTTGAGGATCTTTTACATGCAGTAAATCTACTAACATGGGACAGCCGGCTTTACTTCCCCTCCGAAGGAAGGCGTACGAAGGATTTTTTCGCCCTTAAAAGTCCAGGGATTGAACCCGCAAACTCGGGTACAACAGTCCGGTACGCTGACCGTTACACCACCGAATCCGTAAAGATAAGAAGCATTTTATCCAAGAAAAATGTTAGAACTCCGTTTTCCCGACTATTCTATAATTCTGTAAGTCATATTTACATTACAGTAAGTTATATTACTACTTAACATACTGCTTTTGAATCCAAAGTACTCAGTGGAATACCCGCTAATTCCTGAGAAATTGCACGGCCTCTGAAGGGGTTTCCCCAACTTTCCAGCCGCACCTCTGGCTTAAGGCGGCTTGCAGCGAGTGGAACCGCACCTTCGCTCAGTCCCCAGCGGCCGGCGCCGCGCCTTGGCTCCCAGATCACGCCGGGGTTGAGCTCATTTCATGAGCTAGTGACCGCCGCGCCGCCCCGCGCTGCTCAGCTGTCTGTGGCCGCTTCGTGCCTCATTCCACCACCGCCGCTCGTCTCGGCAGCGCATTCACGTCCGTCTCGGGGCCCCCAAGGATGAGGATAAGCCGCCCTCATCGCCCTCCCCGGCGCTGGCTCATCGCGCTGATGGGCAAAGTGGCGGGGGCGGGGCCCACTCGGGACGGACGGGCTCCGCTGGACACTCACGGCACGTTGCAAGTGGCGCTGCGGACGGAAACCGCAAGCACCTGCAGTACCGGCAGCGTATAAGCGACTTTTCGGATTCGGTGGTGTAACGGTTAGCGTATCGGACTGTTGTACCCGAGTTTGCGGGTTCAAATCCGATCGAAGCCGTGGATTTTTAAGGGCGAAAAAATCTTCCGCATTCCTTCGGAGGGGAAGTAAAGCCGGCTGTCCCATGTAGTAGATTTACTGCATGTAAAAGATCCTCATGCCTAAATGAAGCCTCTAAACAAAATGGAGTTCCGCCTGTTTCGTCGTCCAAGATAATACCTCCTTTCTCCGCTAGGTGGTGAAAGGAGCGTAGCGAAATTTGTGTGGTTAGACGGAAGAGTGGGCCTGATGGTCCGAGTCTCGCCACGTAAAATAAGGCATTAACTAACTCTGACAGTTCTCTTGCAACGTGCTGTTGTACGTCATGTGACCTGCTCTAAAGCAATCAGCTTGTGAGGATTTGTTTACTTCCTCACAGCCAGGGTTCAGCGTTGCCGCTCATCTGACGCACACGATGTCGCGGAGGTGATAAGATACGAAGTTTATTTTTTTTCTTTTATTTATTTCCACAGACCAGCATAACTGCGTTACAGGGATTGTTTACATTTAAATAACAAATCAAAACACAAACATACAAATATAAATAATAGCGGAATTCATTTCACTCAACACTGGAACAAAAGGTAGCATACATAAAATCCATTCATTCTTTAGATAAATAGAAATAAGGGAAGCCCAACAGGTTCCTCATTATTGTATGTTGTTTGTTGTTGTTGTAAAGTTGAAGTAAAGTTGAAGTTTATTCTTGAATGGTTTATTCTAATTTTGTAGGATTTATGGGGGGTCAGCAAATTGGATTAAATATTTGTCAAATAGAAATCTGTTTTTGATTCCGGATGTTGTTGCTGATAACCCAACGTTGTAGTGGTAGCTTGCTAATATATTTTGAAATTTGTGAAGAAGGAATGTGAACGTTTGAGCATTACTTGATGGATAGTTTCTATTCTTAATTCTGAGTGTAGTTGAGTGTTTCTAATAAACCAGGGGGCATTTACAGCCATGCGTAGAATTTTATTTTGGAAGGTTTGTATTTTCTTTATATTAGTAACTGAGGTGTTGTACCATATTGGGCATGCATACATTATAATGGGAAGAACTATTGCTTTGTAAAGGATTAGTGTACATTCTGTTTTGAGGGCGGTTTTTCTGTTAATTAACGGGTACAGTTTATGTAGTCTTCTGTTAGCTTGTATAATTTTGTTATTTATATGGTTAGTTCATGTTAGTCTTGTATCTATTAAAACTCCAAGATATTTAATCGGTTTGTTTTTTGGTAACCAGTCGAGTGTTTTATTAAATAGTTTTAGAGGTTTGGGATTAGTGGTTATTGGGCATAGTGTGAATATTTTTGCTAGACATTTGTTGGGGTTTAATTATATCTTTCATTTGTCTGCCTATAGTGATACTTTGTTTAGTTCTTCTTGTAGATTTTCTGTTGCTGTTTTTAAACATTTGTTAGAAGTTGGTATTGCGCTTTCATCGGAAAATAACGCTATTTTAGAGTTTTGGGTTGTTGGGAAATCTGCTCTGATTATGTTGAACAAAGTTGCTGATAACGGGGTGCCTTGTGATACACCTGCTGTGATTTCTTTTTGTGTAGAGTAGGTTGAGTTTATTCTTACTGAGAAAATTCTTTCTTTTAGGAAGCTTTGAATTATTTTCACTAGATAAAGGGGTAGGCCTGATTCTTGTAATTTAAATATCAATCTCTCGTGCTAAACTCTGTCAAATGCTAGGCTTATGTCCAAGAATACTGCTAGAGAGTGCTTTTTTTGTTCGAAATTTTTATATATATTAGTTGTTATTCTTAAAAGTTGGTGTGTTGTGGAGTGTTGTTCTGTGAATCCAAATTGGAAAAGTGGTATATATGATATTTCATTTATGTATTTTAGAAGTCATTTTAGTAATATTTTCTCCATTACTTTGGCTATGATGGGGATCAGACTTATAACTCTATAGTTTTCTGTGAATGCTGTGTTTCTACCTGGTTTTGGTCGAAGTTTATGAACAAATTTCTTGACGAACGTTATGAACGTGATATCAAGACGTGTCATCGCCTATCGGTAAGTGTTAATGTTTTCAGATTTCATTTATCCGTCGTGTAGGTGGTGCCACGTGCGTAGTAATGTCGCACACATAATGCAAGAGGGCCACATCTCCAAAACATTGTAAATTGAGATACAGCCATTGTTAGATTCATCGTTTTCCATTGCGTCATATGGAACAATGAATTTTTTTTAGTTTTATAAATAGCCAAGTAATAGCAATTCTATTTAAATTCAATTTCTGTTTTATATGCCTTCGAGAAAACTTCTGAAGACTCTGCTACAAAATGAATGATTTTGGATTTGGAGCCCTCCTGCATTAGGGCTGCGATGTGTGTCAACAGCGCATCGAACAGTCGGAGTCGCTTATATACAGCCGGAACTGTAGAATGACACCTTCTTATATCCAAAGCTCACCTGTTGTCTGGACGAGAATTCTAGTGGCCGGCTGCTCTGATCAGCACCAGGTGAATGCCGGTTTTCTGTGATTCCTGTGGTCAGTACAAGGCGAATGCCGGAATAGTACTCTAATATATGGGCCACGTACTTAACACAATCTTTCTGTCCTCTTTCTTGTCCTATCCTCTCCTCTTACACACACTTGTCGATAGACCAATCTGGAACTTAGAGTTTGTCCCGGCTGGGGCAATGTGGGTGGGAGAGAACTCGTTGGGAAAACTCTCCACGGACAGGTAGGTGGACAGACTAACTGGCAGACAGACTGGTTGACTCAGACTGACTTGACTGGCTGACTGCTGACTGGCAGACTGACTGGCAGACTGACTGGCAGACTGACTGGCAGACTGACTGGCAGACTGACTGGCAGACTGACTGACTGACTGCAGACGGACGGGCAGACTGACTCAGACTGACTGGCAGACTGACTGGCAGACAGTCAGACTGACTGGCAGACTGAGACTGACTGGCGGAACTGGCGGACTGACTGGCAGACTGACTGGCAGACTGACGCAGACTGACTGGCAGACTGACTGGCAGACTGACTGGCAGACTGACTGGCAGACTGACTGGCAGACTGACACTGACTGGCGGACTGACTGACTGAGACTGACTGCAGGCTGACTGGCAGTATGACGGGCAGACGGACGGGCAGACGGACGGGCAGGCGGACTGCAGACGGACTGGCGGACTGGCAGACTGACTGACGGACAGACTGACGGGCAGACTGACGGGCAGACTGACGGGCAGACTGACGGGCAGACTGACGGGCAGACTGACGGGCAGACTGACGGGCAGACGGATAGAGATAGGGGAACGAAAAATTGAAAAACTCCTTTAGGTGCGAATATATTGCAGCTGAGATAATGAGTCAAAACCCGAAAGATAGACCAGGCTGATGAGACTAGGCTGTTCCCAAACTATAATGTTTCTCAGTTGCTCTAGCTAAAGAAAGCAATCCAAAGTTGAATTTTTAAACAATTTTGTCGTAGTTTTCATGACGCTCGTATGAATTTAAAAAGTTTTACAAAATACCTGAAAGTGGCTCAAAATAGAATAGATTTGTTCTTGTAAAAGACGAATGAACTCAAAGTTCCTTTATTAAATCAAGGTTTCCCAAGGATAAACTTAGACTGCCAGAACTTCATACCTTACTTAGCGCTACCATAATTTCCATTATTACACTCAAAATTAAACATGGAAATCTGAAATTATCTTCCAATCTTGAAATATATTGTTCTTCTCCTGTAGATGTCCATATACAAAGTGTTGCAATGTAACATGTATTTTTTAACTTCTCGATAGGAAGAAATGTCGAAAGAAAAGAAATAAACGTAAATTAAAATTAAAAAATTATATAAGTGCAGAAGGTGGAATTCAATTACAAAAATTAGAGCATTCACTGTCCAATGTTGTTCCTGAAAATACGGGCTGCTGTAGCGTCACCATTTACTTTGTTGGACCTGAAAGACGTTACGAATAATTCAATGCCATATTAATTTCTGTGTTGAAGTTAGAGTGCAAATTAAATACAGAGCATATCTCACAATTTCAATATTATTTTATACCCAAAGTAAACATTTAAAACTTGCATTTTCCTCATTACTCATGTGTTCAAAAAAAGAACTGACGCAAAAAAATTAAGCGTAGTTTTGAAAAAGTGCTTTCTTCTACGGAGAAAAACGCAAGCAGCTGTTAAATATAGAAAACCGAGCGAGGCGCTTTGGGAGATTTATTGCCCATCGAAGTCATTCAGGTAGTTTACAAAGGTTGTTCCACAGAACTAAATGTTTCAGGGATCGTTAAAAAGTGTGCTTTTATTGCCGATATAAAGTACTCGAATTGAACTTCCGAATTCTAGTTTCCCCCAAGTTTCCCGCAAAGAGGAATATTAATTTCATAAAGAACAAACTTTTGGAAACAATCTTGTGTGTATGTGTGTGCGGCAATGGTATTACCAACTTTTTCTCATTAGTGGTGTGGGTCGTTGAAATTTTGCCACCTGCTTCCGATGGCTCATTACACGATAACAATTTTTCCTTCACCATCACTCCACCATCTCCCCCACGGCTTTTTAAAGCAGAGCTCTCAATATTTAATTAAAGTTCAGAAAGAAAAAAATCTCTAAAATCAGGTCTGAAACAATAACGGAACTTTATCGGCGGTCGTATCGCAGTTTTCTTTAAAATTAGCTTCACCTTCGCCTTCCGAACTTGCTGTTACCTGCGTTCTCTGCGTGGGCGAACGCGGAGTTTGGTGCCCTGCACACGCGACGACAATTGAAGCTCGGAGTGTTACTTCGCACGTTCCGATTACACTCGGTGCATGCGAATTACGCAATTAATTGACAACCTATCTAAACTAGGATAAAATATACGAGCCCAAATGTTGTGCATGATAATAGAGAAACATGTAAACTTGTTATTGAATTCTGGATAAATACACGTGATAGTACCAGATTTAAATAAATAAAGAATGAAATATATGCAATGGCAACACTTTTGCACCGATTTTAAAGAAGCGTAAAGATATCGGTGGAAGTTGTGATGAGCTGTTGTAAACAATAAAATATTTAGAAGAAATGGTAGTAGTACACATGGTAAATAAATTTTTTATTTACATATAAACATCTTTATCTACATTTACTTAAGACTTTAGACTAAAAGCAATAATTCAGACGAACAAATAAATTGATGGAAATGTTGATAACTCTTTCTTACTTAATGTCTGTCGTAAAACTTTCAATATCATTCTATTATTAATAAACATTTAAAATGATGAGTTGAATAATGTAAAGGAAATTAAATTTATTAAGGTGAATTATATTTAGGAACTAGACTCTGCAATAGGTATCAAAGCGCTTAATGATTGAGCTAATCCTTAAAGGATGAATTCAGAACATTCTGTATGGGATTTCTTTGTAGGTCAATATTGACGTTACGTGCATAGCTGTAATATCTCCGGCACACTCTCTGGGAGGTATGCAACGCCGCGAGATTCACTAATGGAATCTCCCTATCTAAGAGCGGTCTTCCCCGGAGGTCAAGCAAATCCGTCCACTTCGGTCACGGAGTGTGGTTTTTAATCACACGGTTGCTTTTAATGTCAATTAACGCAATGCAGTTAGCGTTCACAGGGGGACAACTTGGTGTGCATAGTTGTTTCGCTGTGCTATCATGATTCACGATGAGATGCGGCAATCAGTCCGGGTCCAGTTACGATTTCTTTCGATTGATTGATTGATTGTTAGTGATTTCGGACGCGTCAACAGCCTAAGTTATTATTCCGTAAGTGTAGTGCGTGCTATTGTTCGGGAGGTGGCGGTTGTCTTCCCCGGCTGGATGACCTGATCCAGCGCCGACCTACCGTCGGGTAACGGGGCCTTCCTCAACCATCAGCGGGGCACCGCCTCAGCCTGGACAAGCTCTAAGCTTTCGACTGATCTCCCGGCATGTGTATTAGTGTAGTGCATGTTAGTGTAAGTGTGTAAGGAGTGAGGATAGGATAAGGAAGAGGAAAGAAAGATTCCGCGCAGTCCGTGGCCCGTTTGTTAGGGTACTTCTCCGGCATTCACCTGGTGTTGATCGAAGAAACCACGGAAAACCACCGTTCAGAGCAACGGGTCGCTAGAATTCTCCTCCAGATAGCGATTGAATTCGATCTAGCTGAAAAGAGAGTGTCGAAAATCCTCAGACGGCCGTCAGAACTCGAACCTAAGACCTCCCGGTCAGAGGCGCTGCAGTGACATCAGTTGATACACTGAGCCACCGCTCCCGGTATTTCTTTCGAGATGCAATACATTGTAAATTATATCGTACGTGAAAATAAATTCTTGCAGTATTTCAGGTATCTTATTCACTCCCTGACGACGCCACTGTTGCAAGCGGAATTGAATTGCAGCGAGGGGGAGGGGCGGAAGGGATCGCCGGGGGGGGGGGCGGAAGGGGCGTGTGTGGGATGTCGGGGTGGCGCCTGCCGAACGAAGGCGCGGCGGAAGGCGCAGCGGGCGGAAGCGACCCCAGATCCGGCGACAAACACACCGCGTGAGGTTGCCGCTAGGGACACGCCCCCTCGGCGGAGGCCGCGTGCTGGCGGCTCCGCGCGCTTGGTTGTTACACGCCCATTTGACATGTCATCGCCCACGCTCATTCTCTCACTTTTGATTGATTGATTTTTTCGTGTTTCCGGGCGCGTCAACTACTGTGGTCATTAGTCCCGTTAGTGTAGTGCATGTTTTTTTCGGGAGATAGCGGTGATCTTCCTCCGCTGGATAGCGAGATCCGGCGCCGACCTACCGTCGGCGAGTGGGGTTTCCCCCTAGCCAAGACTCTCCCACCAGCGGGGCACCGCCCCAGCCGGGACAAGCTCTAAGCTCCCGACCGGTTTCCCGGAATGTGTAGTAGTGTAGTGCATGTTAGTGTAAGTGTGTGTGTAAGGGGAGAAGATAGGACAAGGAAGAGGAAGGTCAGATCGCGCGCGGTCCGTGGCCCGTTTGATAAGGTACTGCTCACTTTGGAATCCACGCTCTTTCGCTCACGCACTTACTCACTTTCTTTTGCTTACACCATCGCCCGCGCTCGTTAGTTCAGCCCTCACGCTCATCAGCTTATGCCCTCTCCTACGCTCATTAGCTCACGGCCTCTGCCTGTGGTCTCCAATTATGGTCCCTTGCCGATTAGCTCCCGCCTTCTTCCACTCTCCTTAGCTCACACCCTCGGTCACATTCAATCGCTCACGCCCTCTCTCACGTTCTTTCACTGGCACCCTCGCCCGCGCTCGTACCCTCGCACACGCTCGTTCCCTCACGCTCATGGCCATTCGCTTACGCCCTCGGCCCCACTCACTTTTGAGCCCACGCTCTTTCGCTCACGCCCTTACTCGTGTACTTAAGTTTACACCATCGCCCGAACTCATTACTTCAGCCCTCACGCTCATTAGTTTATGCCCTCTCCCACGCTCATTAGCTCACGGCCTCTCTCTGTGGTCTCCCCTCATTGCCGATTAGCTCACGCCTTCTTCCACTCTCATTAGCTCACACCTTCGGCCACATTCAATCGCTCACGCCCTCTCTCACGCTCTTTCACTGGCACCCTCACCCGCGTTCATACCCTCGCCCACGCACGTTCTCTCACGTCCTCGCCAATGGACAATACAGTAAATTCAACTAGCATTATAATTTTCCGTAATCGTTGCAAATAATTCACCAGTGTTTGTTGTTGTAGCTCCAATAGTTTCATATTAACGAAGAATTCTATAAGTGATTTGCAGTTCATGCAGTGTAATGCACGCACTATTTGGTGAGCAAGTTAATTATTGTTATTGACAAGTTGTGAATCATGTATTACTCGTATATTGGACATTTGAATTGAGAAAACACTTGGCTTTTCCAATGTTTAATTAGTGTTATGAATTCATACTGTGCACTTATTAAATTAATTAAATAATTTATTTTCTTAACTAAATTACTGCAGACTGGAATAAGGACACACTTTGGATCAATTTTGATGAAAAGTAAACATATAAGTAACGTTGATTTAAATCATCGATTTAAAAAAAGTTCAAGTTTTTCTTAGCGTCAAAAACAACTTGTCTACGTTGAGAACTGAAAACAGATTAATAATTACGGTACCTTACCTATTCCAGATACTAATTTATGTCAATTTAAAATTCACAATCATTAAAAATATAAAAATAATATAAATAGTTCAGTTTACAAAATGCTGTTGGAATAATTTGCTGCCCCTCAAAAAGTCCCTCTCACGAAATTACCTGTTCAGCTCATACGTAAATTCGCACCTACAGTATGGTAATAAGTGATGACGATAATCATAAGAGTTTGCTTGACACATTCAAAACATGTCACATACACTCGAAATTGCAAGGGTATAAATTGTGATATACAGGTATCAAAATACACGTATATGTTGTTATAATCTTAAAAAGTGTGACATACACGTGACAGAATTTAGCAGAATTTAGCCCTTCAAACGCCACAACAGCAATTGGATTTGCAAATTATGACGAACAGCCTCTCGGCTCATCAGCGAAGGATTTTACATTTTACATTTTGAGAATTATGCATGATTGACGTGAGGCAGCCGTCCGTTCACGCGCTCAAATCCAGAAGGCAGCCGCTGTGTCACCAGAGGAAAGGATAGTATGCAAACAGGCGACAGGTAAAAAACTTTCAGCGCCTATTTTATGGGACCTTGTATTGTCACAAATTCCCTTTCATATGTCCAACGCATTGTGCGGTTTTGACTCATCACATTCCTCTTCGTAGCAGTCCGTCTGATTGATGCCGTGTGATCTCACCTGCCCCTGGCACGCGTGTCTCCCCGTGTGCGGCCACTCGCCTTGCTTTTCCGCACTCTCCGCTCATTTGGCGCGGTCGGGTCTCTCTCGGCTGCTGTCGTCCTCGGAGCTTCTCTGGCGCTGCTCCCTGGTGGCGCCTGCTCACGTTGTGTCACCTGCCCTCTGGCGGCAGGGCTTTGCATGTGAAAAGAGCGACGCCCCGCGCGGCTCAGCCCCGCTTCGTCCCGTTCCGCGCCGCCCCGCGCCGCCCCGCGCCGCCCCAGCCCGCCCCGCGCCACCACACCCCGCGCAGTTCCACCCCAGTTCCACCCCGCGCAGCCCCGCCCCGCGCTGCCCACCCCGCACTGCCCCGTTATTTGCTGCCCCGCCATTCGCTGCCCCACCATTCGCTGCCCCGCCATTCGCTGCCCTGCCATTCGCTTCCCCGCCCCGCCCCGCCCCGCGCCACCCCGCCCTACGCCTCTCCTACCCGTCCCGCATCAGCCCGCCCCGCGCCTATCCCCGCCACCCCGCGCCACCCCCTCGCCCAGCCTTGCGCGTCCCTGCCCCGTGCCGCCCCGCACCGCCCCGCATCGCCCCGTCCCGCCCCGTGCCGCCCGGCCCCGCACTACCCCGCCCCCGCCCCCTCGCTTCTCTCCGCCCCTCCGCCCCTTCCCGCCCCTCACCGTCCCGTCCCGTCCCGTCCCGTTCCGAGCCGCCCCGACAATCATTCTTGCACTTATTGTTGAATGAGAGCTCTGCTTTTGGGGGAGATGAACGCGAGAAGATTGACAAGGAGGAATCGACGAATTCGGAGCGCTAACCAAGACGAAGCTTCCAGTGCGGTCACGGTGATGAATTGGAGCAGATTCGGTAACAAAACGATTGCCATTAATTGTTTTGCTGTAGTTTTTCATAAACCGGATACAAGGAATCACAGACTAAATTATTTCCTACGCGGTCAAAAGAAGGCACGAAAGAGCTCTGATGTACCATTTCTGGAAGATTGGAATAGCTTCATTGACCCAAAATGAAACCAAAATCTATTGGAGTATTTTACGCATTAACGCATTACGTTTGTAATAACGCAATGATTTAAGAAACGTAAATGTGGATAAGTAACTTTAAAAAGGGATATTAAAGTAAATTGAGCTAAGTATCGTATTTTTGTTTAAGTGACAAGATTTCTGTTTATTTTCATTGTAAAATGTTGTGGAACATAGCCTGAAGCTACTTGTACCATTTACATCTACATAAAATCATTGCCACGGTTTTCAGTGTTTGGCTTCATGGGTTCGTAGTTGCATTTTTGTAATCGTACAATATTTGCCTAGTAGCACAAGAGGCAGTTTTGTCTATAAAAAGTAATTATTAGGTCTCTCTGAAAGTTCTAAATAATTACAATAATGTGCGAAATACCTTTAGATACCTGATTTGATCAGTTCTATCTGTAAAATTTAAAAAGAAAACAATTAAAATCAATAACCAGTTTAAAATCCATAGATTACGGGATGATACCAATATTGTACACAATAAAATATGAGAAATATTTCAGAGACGATGTTTCTGTGAATATATACAACAATTATTTTGTGCCACTAAACAAATTGAGGTGACAGGGATTATAACTGTTAAATCGTTCTAAAAATGTTTACTCATTTTTTAAATTTTTAAGATGAAAGGAGGGAAGAGGATAAACTACGTCAAAACCTACATTTTGATAGTCAATATTTAAAAGTAATGTATCAGGCAAAATACTATATATTGTATAATTATAGTTTTTTGAGAAGCCACGTATTTAGTATTTTTTAAATGTAATAATTACATGCGGAACTAATAGTAATGGAAAATAGAAGAATCCAGGAAAGTTCCCAGAAGTATTATACTCGTAATATTTTAAACCCAAGGAGAGGTTATCTGGGGAAAGCCACATTTTAGAAACCGACATGAAAGCGCATGAGAATTCAAATTCCCCGTACTTCCAGAACAATAGACGCACATCAGCAATATGAATGACAACACTGCCACGAAACCTCACAAACATTTTTGAATTTCATATTTCACGTCCCAAGAAAGTTCTAAAAGGTACACTTCTAGGAATAATCCAGAGAAAGTATGTTCATAAAAAAAATCAGTCGCCCTCCCGGCGGAAGGAAGTTTCAGGGAGAAAGCAAACCGAGTTTCGCCACCGCAGCGCCACCTCTGCCGCAGCCGCGCCGGAAGAAGACGCGCGCGCGACCCGGAAGTGCGAATGAAGCGCTGCGATCGGAGGCGTCGCGGTCGATATCCGGTGAGAGGAGGGGGAGGGAAGCGCGGAGAAGATCTGCTGATGAGGGCCTGCATCCCGCAGCATCTCCTCCACCCCACCCCCCCTTTGCCATCCGATTTCTCGTGTGGAGAGCAGAGGGCGTTCACCTGCCGTTCATGCTTCCTCGGGCAGCGCTTCTCTGCGACCAGGAAGGAAGTCCACATGGTGGAAATAATCGAGAGAATTGTTAAATGAAGACACTGCAGAGCTGTGTAGATTTTTTTTGCTCGCGAATGGGCCAGTTTGGACCACGCAGGTAATATACTAGATACTGCAGAACGTTTATTTTTATAATTTTTGGCGTCTTAAATTATCCTTAAGTACTAACTTAATACAAAATATAAAGCCATCTATAAGGAAAGTTATTAATCGCCTTACTTATTCTGTAGCTCGAACTAGATATTAAATAATATGCGTGTATCTAAAACGCATGTATCGAATATGTGTGTATGGTTTTAATTCTTGACCGGGCGATTGAAAAAGCGATTTGAAAAAGGTTAAATTGGGATAGGTTTCCTATTTCGTTCATGTATGAACACAAGAAGTCAGAAAGCATCCAAATGAATGGTATTGCCAATGGGAAATTTAATTCTTTATGCAAATAAATATACGGCTTTGCGATTGTTCTGAGAATTTATTTTGGATGGTTTGGATTTGGTTCAGGTTATTTCTCGAAGCATTTAAACAGATAGGGAATGTATAAAGCATAATCGGTCGGATAATATATTTATAAAGAGCTATTGCATTCTTCAGAGAAATTTTAATGTTGAAGTTAATTAACGGCTTTAGTTGGAGGATATTTATTTTAGGGTAGTGTATTTTTGCATTTATATGATCTTTACCATTGTAACTGCAAATCAAGATTTAGATATAATGGTGTCATCGATGATCGCATTCTGCTAAAGAGCACGCGATGTAAAATCTCATATATTGACTCTACGCGTCCGATATTTTCATCACCGGACTCCCGATTGGGGTGGAAACTCATTCTGCCGTGATGTTAGACAAAGTTTACGAATAATGAGGCGACGTTCTGGCCTCTGGAAACGTCAATATTTAGCTTTATCGTTATTTTCAGCAGCGCCTGTGTTAGAATTTGCGTTGCTGTTTGTTTGAACTTTAAACTTTTATTACATTTGTAAATCATATTCCACAATTTCAAAAAGATATTTGTTTTAACTTTTAACTTGGATAACTGTATTTTTACCTTTGTTGTAAAACATCTTGTACAATTTGAAAACTGAACATGTAGAAAATCTCAACATACCGTTGAAATATTTTGGAAAAATAAAATATGTCTGTTTGTGTTGTCATTAGCTTAATATTTCAATATAATTATAGAGCTGGTGAGACTTCTGTAAATATACATGGGTAATTTACGTAGTAGTCGCTTTAAGTCAATTCTTCAGAGAATATCCTTTTCATAACAATGCTTTTTAATTTGTCCGTTTGACTCTACTTGGTGTAATTGTTGTTCATTCTTCCGTATTTATTAATGCATTTTATAGAATTTTTTCGTGCATAATGTTATTGACTGAAGTGGCAAGGAGTAAGAAAGAATTCTGAAAGAAGAAGTGAAGAAGTTACAAATATTCTTTGAGTGTTAAGGAATGAGTTACTGAATTTGAAAGCAAAAAAGTTAAAATTCTTTACGGGATTATTATTCTACGAAGTATCTTTCCTCCGAAACTTTCTTTTTATGAGAGCAAATTGAGGATGACGTCTTGTTTCAATCCGAAAACTTTCAGATTCGAGAAAAAGTCTCCGGTTTACTTGAATACCGCATCACCACTGCTTAAACATAATTTCGTAGAGATTCGAAACAGCGATAGGGAACTTTTTTCATGAAATACAGAAGCGACATCACAATTCCAGTCCGTGGACCGGCGCATCCCATCTGTTTGCTTTGCATTAAATTTAATCCAAGGCCAACATTCGGCGCTGCGCTCCGGGCGCGAAGGAGCGCAGAGAGCCGCGTGAAAAGGAGGGGTGGGGGCGGGGGCGTGGCTAGGAGCGAGGGCGAGGTGGTGACAAAGATATGGTGCAAGAGGCGGGGATGATCGAGTCGGGAGCAGAGGACGCTGATGGAAAAGGTGTGCAAGGAACGAAAGCAGCGCGAGGGCGAAGATGAACTGGAGATGGTGAGTGCGGGAGGCGAAGGCGGAGGCGAGGGAGGAGGCGTTGGCAGTGGCGTGGGCCGTGGCAGGAGGGAGGGACGGGAGGGCGGGAGGCGAGGGCAGAGACGAGAGGGGAGACGAGGGCGGCCGGCAAGGGCGGAGGCATTGGCGAGCGGGGTGGAAGGGCGAGAGGCGAGGGCGGCAGGCGAGGGTGGGAGGGAGGGCGGAGGCAAGAGCGGGGGAGATAAAGGCGGAGGCGTGGGAGAAGGCAAGGGGGTAGGCGTTGGTGGTAGCGGAAGGATGGGGCAGGTGGGAGGCGGGAACAGATGGGAGGGCATGAGGGGAGAGCGGTGACGGGGGGAGGTGAGGGCGAAAGGCGAGGGTGCGAGGTGAGGTTGAGAGGCGAGGGCTAGAGACGGGAAGCAAGGGTACGAGGCTGGGAGCGAGAGCGAGAGGCGAGGATGAGAGGTGGGAGGCGAGGGCGAGAGGTGAGGGTGAGAGGCGTGGGCGGGGTGAGGCGGGGTGAGGCGGGGTGAGGCGGGGTGAGGCGGTGAGACGGGGTGAGGCAGGGTGAGGCGGGGGTGAGGCGGGGTGAGGCGGGGTGAGGCGGGGTGAGGCGGGGTGAGGCGGGGTGAGGTGGGGGAGGCGGGGAGGAGGGAGGCGGATAGAGGCGGAGGGAGTCGGGGGAGGGAGGGGGCGGTGGCCGGGGTGGCCGGGGTGGCGGGGGGCAGGGCGAGAGGCGAGGGCTAGAGGCGAGGGCGAGAGGCGGGAAGCGAGGGCGAGAGGTGGATGGCGAGGGCGAGAGGCGAGGGCAAGAGGCGGGGGCGAGAGGCGCGGGCGGGTGATGAGGGCGGGTGGTGAGGGCGGGCGGCGTGGGGGGGCCCGGGAGAAGGGATGAATGCATGGGAGAGAAGGGGCAAAATGTGAAGATGTGGCGCCCGGGGGAAGGAGGGCGGGAGAGCGGGAGCATAAGTGGCGGGGGCGACGCGGCGCCAGCGCGACCCATCTGTCATCGGGGCGCGGGCTGCCGGGTCGTGCCTCTGCCCTAGTTGCGCGCGGCCTCCCGCCCCCGCCCCGCGCCCGCGCCTCGGAATCCATTCGGCGAAGGCGGCGCCGGAGGCCGCGGCGGCGGAGGTGCGGAAGACTGGAGATAGAGGACTCTCGCCCGGAGGTGATCGTTTGTGACAGCTGCGTCTGGGAACCCGCCGAGGGGCGTGTCTGCACTGCATAAGGAGGAATATTATTCCATGTTTCCCTTGCGTGTTTTTCAATACTCTCTTTTTCTCTCTGAGTGCCGTTTGACTTAGCAGGACCGCTGCGTCTCCGAATATAATTTCGTTACTTTAAACACTTCTCTGTCCACCCCAACTCCTTTTCATTCCCGTATTTTTATTGCAATTCTGCTAAATTTCATTAACCTCTATAAACGTGGAGATAAGAAGTCCTAAAATTAATAATTTTAATAGTTAATATCAATAATAATCGTAAAGTGTAAATGGCATATAGTAATGGAATACCTTTCGAAAAAGAAATTATAATTTCACACGTGTTTATAACAAAATACAACAGAAAGTTAATGTGGTGTTTCTAAATACCAGCAGCAAGAAAGACAGTAATGAGTACGTCTCGTGTGTCAGTTTGCTGAAGCCTTAACGTGCCATCTTTCTTTCATTAAGGGGCAGAAAGTAAACGAAGAAGATAATGAATAGACATCTGATTCAAACAATGGAGATGTATGAGTCATGACCTAGCTTGATATGCAATCCTATCAGGTTAATAATCTCTGCCTTTCTTTCTCAAACTTAACATACTTTTACTATTTTTGGATAATTATTTCCATATCAGAAGCAATATGTGTGTAAGAAAACAGTGTACAATAAAATACTAATTACTAATACTAATTTTAGTATTAGATTAATAAAGATGGGAGGATTAGTAAAGATAAAGGGTTAGTAGATTAATACTAATTAATTTTTCCAACTTTATATAGGAAAGTACTAATATTTATTATATATATTCTGAAACGTCATTATAAGGAAACTGTAGTATAAAAATTGTACGGATAATTTTTAAAATGTATGACTTAACCTCAAAAATTTCAATGTAGTGTCACCTTACTTTCGCAATCTATTTTCTGGTTTCTGAGCAGATGACTCAAGCAAGTGCAATTATTTTGCTTGAAATGTGACATCCGTATTTGTTAGAGATGTCACGAAATTTACAACAGTTAAAGTAATAATTAAACTGAAGAACACGGTGTAGGATCGTTTTTTGAGACGAAAGGAAAGAAGAGCCAAGTTCGTATTGAATTTTAACATAGCGAACATTCTTTCCACGAGATAAAAATTAAGAAATGGCAGTTAATATTTTTCATTGAATTTCACTGTCTAAATTAATACCTTTGACATAATGATCACTTTGAAATTACAAGCAAATAAATACAACAAACAGAAAGAAATAATATTATATAGAAAAGAATACAATACATAGTACACAGATTCTATTTATTCTTGAACACGAGAAACATTGCACTCAAAATTTTAAATACGTATGCGATCAAATAATTACTACATTGTTCCCATTTAACTAAAGTAAAGTGATATAAAATCTTTTAACTTATTTGCAATAAGTTTCAGTTTCTAATCTGTTTGTGTAAAAGTATTCAAGTTTAAACATTCTTTCATCTATTTTTAATTTTAGCGTTGTCAATAGAATTGTCAATTTAAGAACATTTCTAAATGAAAGGAAGAGTCGTAATTTATGAAGTAAACTTAGCTCCAAACTGTTCATTAACTTTAAGAAAGTTACAATATACTTACTACAAAAAGTTTGAGCATTGAAATGTCTGATTTCACTTACGACAGTCAACACCTGAATTCATTAGCAAACGGTCCATTAAATTACTTGCTGCTGAACGTAATTCTAACAAAATTACGTTAGAATCTCGTCACTGTTCTAAATAGATTTTAATTGAATTTATTCAAACTAATAAGTCAAGGAAACTGGCTACTGCAGATTGCTACGGAATGTTATTGATTCACGGGACCTTCCCAAGTCGAAATCAGAACGATGTCTTCTCGGGTGCCGATGCGGGCTGCCAAGGTTGAAGTGTGCTAGGTCTTTTTTCGGGTCGCTCTCCAACATCGTCTTAGAATCGTTGCTCGCTGCCTTGTTCCGTCGCTAGCATTGACATAGTCTACGTTCCAATTCTCATTTCACCAAAGTGAGAATATAATCAGCGTCTCCAGATTTCGTATCCCACCATTAAATCGGGTTGGAAGATATGAAATAAAATCCAGATTTTATTGTATAAGAAATTAATTTTTTTTAATCTGCAAGAAAGAAAATGTTTCTTATTAGTTTGATGCTTGAATTACTTGTTCAGCGCATACACAAATATACTCAGTTCTCTTGTAAAATGTAAAATGATTTTGTTCTTCATAAATCCTTGTAGCTGAAGTTCTTTATTTTTCAGTTGTATGATAGTATTAAAATTCAGCATGTATAAAATTTTGTAACATCGTTCGAGCTTTTCTTTCAGCGATTTCGTTACATTGCCATTGATACTGGTAACTCTTCCGGAGCACATTCTTCAAGCAGGTCATTATGCAAAATGGTCGGCATTCCTTCTCATTAATTATGAATTTCGCTGGTCAGCGCGATAAAGTGTGCAACTCCCCTCATCAGGGTTTGTAGTGCCCCCGTCCAAGATCGTAGGTATGGCCAACCAATAGGCGCTGATTGGTGGGAAGCAGAAATTTTACCAAAAGCTTCGTCTTGTAAACGCGAGATAACGATTACCGTAGAATATATGAGATGTTCTACTATGTAACCTACTCTTGGGACAATGTTTGCACACTGTTTTATCTTTCCTTCATGGAAATTCCAGTTTTTTTTTAAAAAAAGACTGTGCCTGTTATAAGAGATTATTACAACAGATGATCAAACATTTTGGCTACAACTCTCGTATAATTATCAAAATTCATAAGATTGTGTTACGTATAATCATTTTTTTTAATATTATGAAGGGTAAACAGATATTGGATATGATAGAAAAGAGAGATGGTACGCAAGTAGTAAACAAAAAATTATAATTTCATCTATTATAAATAATCGCTTTGAATACTTAGTACGATAGAGGTCGTAGAAACGCGTCAAAAGATTATATCGAAAACAAAACAGTATTGCAGTAAAGTTTTAAAATGTTTTATTGTGCTAAGGAGAACGCCGATACTTTAATGGATTAATTCCAATCAACAATCTGGATGATGTACGCGTAGGCTTCCGCGGCTCGAGTCGATGACTTCTTCGCTGTCCGGGTGACGCCGCGTAGTGGGCTGAGAGGCCGACGTTTCGCCTGACATGTCGCAGGCTTCATCAGGGCATTGACATGAAGCCTGCGACATGTCAGGCGAAACGTCGGCCTCTCAGCCCACTACGCGGCGTCACCCGGACAGCGAAGAAGTAATCTGGGTGATTGCACTCAGCTGAGAAAGTTTACTTCAGTTTTTTTTTCAATTGAGATCGGTATCCAATTTTACTCTACCCGTAAGCATTCCGCCGACCCTTGTAACGATCAGCAGCTAGCCACTTAAGGCCTTTAACGCGCTTTTTCACTCGAAGGCCTCGAGAGCTTTTTCACTCGAAGGCCTCGAGTGCCAGGGCGAGCGAATGCCCTCCTCTGGCCGCATCCAGCCCCGGAATGCGGCGGTCGTGTCCGGGCGGCGCTCGACGCCTGTTTACCACGAAATCCGACGCCCCCGGCGGCGGCGCGGCGCCGCGCCGGCTCCTCCCCAAGACAAAGTGACGGAGCGCAACCCTCCCCCCCCGGACTTCACAGCCTCCGCAGGCGACGCCTCTCCCTTCCCATTCAGAGGGCCACACACACACATGCACTGCATGTACTGCTCTCTCTCTCTCTCTCATACACATATTACATACACTGTACTTCTTCACACACACACACACACACACACACACTACATGCACTGCACTCCCGCACATACTCACCCACTACATGCACTACACTCCCAAATACACACACTACATGCACTGTACTCCCACACATATTCACTCACTACATGCACTACACTCTACATGCACTGCATTCCCACACATACTGCATGCACTACTCACTATATGCATCACACCCCACCTCAGGCGGACCGCGCGCGATCTTTGCTTCTTCATCTTCTTCCCCTTTCCTTTACCTTCAAACACACACGTATACTCACAAGACCTGCACTCCACACATGATTTACCTGAGCTTTTGGTAGCTCAGTGCATCAACTGATGTCACTGCAGCGCCTCTGACCGGAGGTCCTAGGTTCTAGTCCTGACGGCGGCAGGAATTTCGACACTAGCTTTTCAGCTAGGTCGAATTCAGTCGCTGTCTGGAGGAGAATTCTGGCGGCCGGCTGCTCTGATCGGTAGTTTTCCGTGGTTTCTCCGATCAACACCAGGCGAATGCTGGAGCAGTACCCTATGAAACGGGCGACGGACCGCGCGCGATCTGTCCTTCCCATTCCTTGTCCTACCCTCTCCTCTTACACACACACACACACACTTACACTAACATGCGCTACAATACCACATATCCTGGGAGACCGGTCGGGAGCTTAGAGCTTGTCCCGGCTGGGGCGGTGCCCCGCTGGTGGGAGAGTCCTGGTTAGGGGGAAACCCACTAGCCGACGGTAGGTCGGCGTCGGATCTGGCCATCCATGGGGAAGATAAGCGCCATCTCCCGAGAAAAAGAAACATGCGCTACACTAACGGGACTAATGACCAAAGCAATTGACGTGCCCGAAAAAAACCCAAAAAATCAATCAATCAATCACACATGACGGATGACCAGTTGGGAGCTTACAGCATTCACGGGCTACGGGCGTGGCCATGGGAAGATTCTTGAAGGGGAATAGACCAAGTCCCTCACAAACTTTTCGATCTCACTTATTTTATCCTGCCGCCTTTTCTCCCGTCATCCTCGCCCCCTCGGACGTGTCTCCGCTGTGAGGTGGTCCAAATGAGGCACTTTGGGTGAGGTGCCTTCCATTTGATTAAATTTATTTTCTTTAAAAAGGAGGAAAAACTGTGTCTGACGTATGGACGAGAAGGATACTCTGCGCACGTTTTCTTAAGCTCCATAATCTCTTACCCCTTCACTATTTTACTACACTTGTTAGATGAATGATGAATAAAATTATCAAGAAAGCGATGTTAGTAGCGATTGAAAACTAGACATTTTTCCTGTGGTTATAGAAAACGTATGTGCCATTATCTTCAGACTGTTGTGAATATTTTATAAGAATTTTGTTCAGGTTTTACTTTTGACAGTCGTAAATTTATTGAAAACCAAAAAATTAATTCAAAAAGTTAAAAAATAATAAAATAAATATGGTCTCTGACACTATGGAAGTTGTTATTAAGGTGTTTCCCTGTAAGATGCAGTAATTTTTAATTAAAAATAGATTTCAAAACATAATAACAGAAGTTATTGAGACTCCTGAAGAAGAGGTGAAGAAGTGCTCCTCAAAAAATTGAGAGATGAAAAATGTTTCAAAAATTAATAGAACATTTCAATTAAATTTTAATCTAAATTATGTTTTTTATTAATTTTTTGGTTTAAATATGTATATGACTGCCTAAAATAAAATCTGGATAAAAAATATAATAAAAACTAATATGCATCTGTAAACGATCTAAAGATTTTATTTTGTAGTATTTCTAACAGAATAGCAACGTCCATTCCCGGCTCTACTTCTACCGTAATTAGGAAAAGGTGAGCTCCACAAAATTTGATCAATGGACCAGGGAAACTAAACGAAAAAAAACGAAAAATCGAAAACCGGAGGTTATTTTTCCAGAAGCTGTAGCAGTGTATTACTTCTTACAGGCATATTTTGATTTTTTTAAATTGTACTGCACAGATTCATTAAATATCGTTGTTAAAATTAAAATTACTTTACTTTCTCGCACTTACTTCGTAAGAAGAGAAAGTATTGTAAGCGTGCGCCGGAACACGGCGAATTTTTGACACAAAAACTCTTATTACCGGACCTTGGAAACAAAAAGAATGCATAAATCCTTTTTCTGTATAGTAAAGTAAATTGCTTCCTCTAACACGGTTTGTGTAGTCAGAATCCATGTTTTCCAACTTTTCAAAAATATCAATGATTTCCGCTTAATGATGCTAATGAAATTCGGACAATTTTTAAATTTACTTAAACAATTCTTTTCTTAAAACCGGTTGCAATTTTAAAAAAAAATTCTCGTATGCATCAAAGAACGCTAAAAAATGGTTCTATTCTCATTTCCTGTGAAGTCTCTGTATTTTGCATTATTATCGCAAAGTTTTAACAGTTCAAGAGTAAAAAAATGAGGATTAAAATTTCTGCTTCAAACAAAATCTTTTCTAAAAAATCAGCTCTTTAAAAGACGTAACGCACAATTTTTTTGAAAAACCGAGTATTTTTTGCGAAATTTGTGCTTGAAATATATGCAATTCATAAAAAACAATTAAAAAACCTACCAATTTTTTTCTTCGTTTTTTCCACGAATAGAACAAGAAACGCGTAAAAGGTCTAATTTTCATTTAAATCTGAATTTTCGATAATCATAAATAATGTGAGGAAGTATGAGCCGCTGTATCATCCTTAGTTTCTTTTTATACTCTGTTAGGTCTCTAATCGTATAGAAACAGTTCAGTAGTAAAAGTAAGTTCCTCGCTTTGAATTGTTCAAATCATCCGGCAAAGTGTTTTAGAGCAACGTGCGTGTACTACCGTATGGCGGATCCGATGACCGCGCGGTGGAGACGCAAGTGGCGACGCAAGTTGCGATGCAAGTGGCGATGCAAGTTGCGATGCAAGTGGCGGCGTAAGTGGCGGCGCAAGTGGCAACGCAAGTGACAACGCAAGGGGCAACGCAAGTGGCGACGCTAGTGGCGACGCTAGTGGCGACGCTAGTGGCAGCGCTAGTGGCGACGCTAGTGGCGACGCAAGTGGCGACGCAAGAGGCGAAGCAAGTGGCGACGCAAGTGGCGACGCAAGTGGCGACGCAAGTGGCGACGCTAGTGCCGACGCTAGTGCTGACGCTAGTGGCGACGCTAGTGGCGACGCTAGTGGCGACGCTAGTGGCGACGCTAGTGGCGACGCTAGTGGCGACGCTAGTGGCGACGCAAGTGGCGGCGCAAGAGGCGAAGCAAGTGGCGACGCAAGTGGCGACGCAAGTGGCGACGCAAGTGGCGACGCTAGTGCCGACGCTAGTGCTGACGCTAGTGGCGACGCTAGTGGCGACGCTAGTGGCGACGCTAGTGGCGACGCTAGTGGCGACGCTAGTGGCGACGCTAGTGGCGACGCAAGTGGCGGCGCAAGTGGCGGGAGTGGTCGCGCGCGCCCTCCGGAGACTGAGGTTCAACGCATTGCAGCGCCGCCGTTGTTTTTCCGCCGAGACAAACACGAGGAGAAATGCGCTGCGCGCGCTGCGTCGCACCCATCGCTCGCGGGAGGGGCGAGAGCGCGACGAAGCGGGGGATGTGGGAGGGGGAACGATCCTGGCGCTCCGAGGGCCCGGACGAGTGGGCGGTGGCAGTGGAGATGGCGCGAGAGGCATTGGAGGAAAGCAGACCGCTCGTTGAAGAGGTTGGGCGCCAGTGGAAGACGTGGTGGAAACGCAGACAGGTGGTGCGGTGACACGGGGGACTTTTGGCGCGGATACAACGGAGAAACGGTGATAGGTAGGGTGACGGGAGACGGTGACGGAGAGGTGGAGATGGGGACACGGAGGCGGAGGTGGAGACGGAGGAGGTGACGGAAGCTGGTGGCGAAGAGGCTGTAGCGGTAACGCGGAGACGGGATGGTGAGAGGCGAAGCAGGGAGATAGTGACGGGGAGAGGCGGTGACGATACGGTGGCGACGGTGAAACGACGAATGGGGAGGTGGAGACGCGGAAGCAGTGTCGGAGAAGCGGTGGTGAGACGGCGAAGCTATGAAGGGGAGGTGGTGGCGAGAAAGCAACAAATGCGAAAGGTGACAGGGAAGGGAGGTGGGGGTAGTGACAGGGAAGCCCTGCCAAGGAGGCGGTGGTGGGAGGGCGGTGACGCAGAAGCGGTGAAAGGGAGGCGGTGACGCGAAATCGATGAAGGGGAGGTGACGGCGGAGAGATGGTGGCTAGGAAGCTACCACGGAGACGGTGACGGGGAAGCGGGTACGAGGCCGCAGTGACGGAGAATGATGAATTGGGGCGGTGCTGAGGAGGTGGTGACGGAGAAGCGATGAAGCGGAAAGTGGTGCTGGGGAATCGGGGACCGCTAGGCGGTGACCAGACTGCAGCGTTGGTGCTTTGGGAGTGGGGTCGAACTGTCTTTGGCGGAGGGGTAGTGGCGGTGGCGAGAGGTGGAGTCGGGGGCGGTCGCGGGGGCGGTGGTGTCGTGATAGATGAGGCGATAGGTTTGATTGATTCATTTTTTCGTGTTTCCGGGCGCGTCAACTGCTTCGGTCATTAGTCCCGTTAGTGTAGTGCATGTTCTTTTCTCGAGAGATGGCAGTGATCTTCCCCCGCTGGATGGCGAGATCCGGCGCTGACCTACCGTCAAGTAGTGGGGTTTCCCCCTTACCAGGACTCTCCCACCAGCGGGGCACCGCCCCAGTCGGGACAAGCTCTAAGCTCCCGACCGGTCTTCCGGAGTATGTGGTAGTGTAGTGCATGTTAGTGTGAGTGTGTAAGGGGAGAGGATAGGACAAGGAAGAGGAAAAAAAAGATCGCGGGCGGTCCGTGGCCCGTTTGGTAGGGTGCACCTCCGGCATTCGCCTGGTGTTGATCGGAGAAACCACGGAAAACTACCGATCAGAGCAGCCGGCCACTAGAATTCTCCTCCAGACAGCGACTGAATTCGACCTAGCTGAAAAGCTAGTGTCGAAAATCCTGCCTCCGTCGGGACTCGAGCCTAGGACCTCCCGGTGAGAGGCGCTGCAGTGACATCACTTGATGCACTGAGATGAGGCGATAGTGGGCAGGGAAGATTGGCAGGAGGAAGGATTAAGGGGAGTTGGTGGGGCCGCGTGGCGAGGGGCGAAGGAAGAGAAGACCAGGCGGTGGATGTGCACGCGCTGTGTGGGCGAAGGAGCCGAGGGTGGAGAGAGGCAGGGGCCCAAGGACGGTGACTGAAGCTCGGCGCTGGAGCGGATTAAATATTCTAGGAGCCCTTATTGTGATGGAGTTTTGTAGTTTATCGTTGTCTAAAAATAAACCTCCAAAACTCTGTATTGTTTGGCGAAAATTAAATTTTAGAATTTTTTTTCTTTTCTTGCCCGCTGAATATGAGTTCATAGACACAAGACTGCTCCGACATGCTTCACGTTCTAGCGGGAACGGGATGGGATAAACTTTTAACCGGAAAACATCAAACGCAATAATACACCTAACCAAGCATAATGCATAGTATGTTGTGACAACACAAATAGAACGCTCCAGATACGTTTTATGCGCTGACATAAATACTTGATTCTCCGTAATATTCCTTATGCACGATAAAACTAAAAGTCTGAAATATTCCTATTTCGCGAATTAGGTATATAATTCACCCGTTAGCCAGGCGATTTGAATTAAGCAGAACTATGAACTATGAACGAATAATTTCGGTCATCATTCGGTTTAAAGTGGCATTACCCAGAGATCTGGTCTAAAGTAAAGTGAAATCTGTAAGTGAAGTGGCCTATGTGTTTGCGAGAAGCGTTTTGGTATAAAAATCCGTTGCACAGACTAAAGATTGATTTATGTAAGTCGCAAAGACTGAAACTGAAGTGGCGTCGCCAACTCTTAAATGGTGATGTGGCGTCAACTGAGGTGAATTGTGTGGTTAGGTTAGGGTAGAGTAGGTAAGATTAAGTGATATTGTGTAAATAGAAATTTACGTCTGGCACAATGGAATCTGAAACTGCACATCCTGTCGCTCACTGACATTAGAAATGACCTACCAGTAGGATCGTTCCTGTTTATCATATAATATCTGCTGTTTTCACCACCAAAAGAACTTTTCTCACCCTTCCCACCGCATGTAGTCGTATGTGCACTTCCTTCTGCGGATGTATGAAGTACATCTTGAAGCTATTTCTTCATTGGATTTTATCCACTAATTTTTTTTATCCTGAGAACACTAATCGGCTAATTCGCTAAGAAGTCAGATTCGGACATTGACCATAACATGTATAAGGGACACGTATAAATAAAGTAATATAATAAACGCAAGAAAATAGCTCGCTGCGCAGCTAATGGTAGTTTCTTAGATCAACACATATGTATTCAAAGCGAGAAAGTCAAAAAGTCAATAATTCAAAAGCAATTAATCTCACGTTCAAATAACTAACATCTGTTTGTGAAATGAATGAAATTGAAAGTCGATTTAAATGGAATGTGTTACATCAACTCAATTCCACATTAACAACCAGATCGAATATCCGATAATGACGCTAGCAACCAATAAATCTATACAAAGTAATTTTTCCGTCGCATTCTTCTTTTTATAAATACAAAATGCTTGCCTCCTCTTCTGACTGGAGGCGGCTCTGGGAATGCTTCGCGGATTCGTAATGCCGTGGTACCTGGGGCGAGGCCGAAGACCGGCAGAAGGAATCTCGATTTCCGCGAAGGTGAATCGTCGTTTGCATTCCTTGGCCGCCGCGAGCACGGAATTCTCTCCTTTTGTCATGGAATTGAAGAGCGGTTTATTTTCTGCCTCCGTTTACGGGAGAACCTGATTAGTTCGCGAATCATTCTTCTGAACTACATCTCATATCCGCATGACAATGGGGCTCCGTAATTGGAATTTGTGTCCCCGGATTAAATTACTTCAGGGACTTGGGGTTTGCGCTATCCGTGTATTTTCGCTAATCCCCCACCTCCGGCAAGCGCGGTGAGCGAACGGCGGCGCGGGGCGGAACTTGGCGAAAACAGCTGCCGGTCGCGCGGTGGAGGCGGCGCCGCGCCGCGCCGCGACGCACATTAGGGCAAGATCCCGAAAAGTTGGCCAAAAGTCGAAAAAATGGTGTTGTTTTGGCAATTTTTAGTAAGCAGTTGGGTAGACTAGTTCCCAGAGTGTCTAATTCCACGGTTAGAAAAGGTCAGAGACGTCACCGTGACGCTCTGCATCAGTGGAAATGCGGCCGTTGAGCGCTCAGCTGTTACGACACAAAGATTGTAAATCAGCCGTTACTTTGAATACGTGTAAAATTTTTCGGCTTTGAGAAATTTTCATCATTCAAAATGGACGAAAATCGTGATGGTAAGTACAATGTTTACATGTATTACAAATACTTAAAAACATGTTAAAATTTTTTACTTAATAATTAACGTTGAAAAAATTATACAATTAATTTGTTTTTTCTTTTTAAAGTGGCAAATAGTTATAAATTGCACCTAGTTCGACAACGAAATTTGTACAAACTTCATTTCCTACTATTAAGTTAGCTGCTATTCTCCATTTTTCTGCAGCCAAATGTTTCTAATGATTGAAACATTTTTTATTTTTTTAATTGTTAGTACGTCGTCTTGGATACGCCATTTTCTAAGTTGCAATGTTTACACAGGAATAAGCAAACCCATAAAACACTGTTTACAAATTTTTATGAAAATTGAAACTTTTTAGAGGTTTTTTAATTTTTAATTCGCCAAATTGGATCCGCATTTTGTTTTTGTTTTTTTTTGTTGCAATTTTAACATTGAAATCAGCGTCCCCCAAAACCATTGTATACAAAGTTTCATTAAATATGTATAACGTTTTCATATTTTGGCCAACTTTTCGGATCTTGCCCCAACGTGCGACGGTGGCGCGCTCGCGGAGCGGAACGGAGGCCGCCGCGAGGGTGCGTTCCATTGCCATGCTAATCGGCGCGCCGCCGCGCCGCGCCCAGGTGAAGGAGCACCCGCCGCGGTGGGGCGAATTGCATTGTGGGCCGATGGATTGGCCCTGGGGAACGAGGATTTCAAGCGTGCACTCGCACTGATTCCGCTAATCAACAGGCAGCTCTGATAGCTGGATCAGTGCCATTCCTCCGACACACGCTCACACATTTTCTAATTTTACGCCTCAAGTAGTTGTGTGTCCGGTGAGGAGCTGTAGTGCAGTCTGTCTGAACTTCCGGTGCTATTTAGAATTCACTTTGCCTTCACAGGCGAGGATGGTGGAATGTGTACTGGCTCAACGTCATGTGTCTAAGGGTCACGATTTTGAAGCATGCATATTTGTTTCTTGTCTTTGTTGTGTGTAACGTATTTGTCAACTATCTGCTAAGAACGAGTTTTGCTTAAGGTCTTTCTAGTGTTTCTCTAAGTTCTTAATATGGATTCAACAAAAAGAAATTCAGGAATAATATGAATCATTTCAACCTAATTTCCCCCACTATAAATTGAAATTTCTTCCTGTCAGGTTTCTGGACGTGGTCAGAGCGGGTAATGTCTGAATACCATTGTTCAAAATGTCGTATGTTCGGATCCCGTGTAGTATGTGTGTTATGTATTCTGGTCTGATGTGATATACCTCGCGATTCACTGGCTCTACAAATGATGGGGTCGTAAGTATATTGGAGTGTATTTATACTTTTTTCTATAAACACAGATGAGTCAAAGTTAAGAGTAACCAGATAGATATCGGAATATGAAATACAATAAATATCAAAATTAATGCCCCTAAAAATAATGCTCCTCGACAAATAGCTAAGTAATCAAACGTGGCCACGCAATTCATTGTTGCCTTACCATTTTTTGTACCACAAGTAAATACAGCCCCCATGAAATGTTTCAAAATTTGGAAATAAAGTTAGGTTGCCCGATTTCATATTTTCAAATTTAAATTCCGTCTTTTCTCAAAGAAATGTGAAACTTTCTTTTAAAGAGGGTTATTATTCATTTGTAACACTGATACTGGTTTAAATCGTACAAAAATTTGATTTTTAATTAAATACAAACTACTTAACAAATAAATTAGCTCCACCTCGATTTTTAAAATTTGGCCCCACAGTAATAACACGCATGACACTTCTGGATATTTTTAATAGCTATAACAAAAACATTCTTAAAGAAAATTTCAATATCTAGTTTGATATTTAATCGGAACAACAGCTCTTTTAAAACCAAAAGTGTATTGAAAAATCTGCAGTTTTATAACGAAAATCGTAAATTGATAATATTTAATGGCGGCGGCCTCTTCCTTGTAACCTTGCAGTCGAATAACGTCAGCTGTATTGTAAGCAGTGACACACAAGCTATGAGCATTCATTGGGTACTGTAGAATTGGAATAGGCGATATAACACAGCCAATTGTTTGCATTTGTAAGTGGAAATTGAAACTCCTTAATGGTTTTTGTATTTTCCCGAGTTCTTAGATATCTAACGAAAAGCATAGACACGTCTCAAACGGGCAGAGGCTGCATAGTTTTCCGTCAATTTATGCGCACATACGAATATACACATCTGACGAAACCAACTCGCGCGAATTCTCCAATGAGCGGTAGAGAGCTTTAGCAGGCGCTGACATCGCGCGCTGACTCCATGCATTCTCTCCGCCGCCAAACACTCAGCCCCCGCGCCCCCCTCCCGCCCCCTTATCCACCACCGCCAACACCACCCCCGCCATCATCTCCACGGCCATTGCCACGGCTGCCCTCGCCGCTCCCGCCCCCACCTCCACCCACGCCAGCGATTCCTCCTCCCCTCCACCCACGCCAGCGATTCCTCCTCCGACCCCGCCAACGTCCATGACCCCGCCCGCAACGCCAAGCATTCCCCTCCGCCCTCGCCAACGCCAGCGATTCCTCCTCCACCCCTGCCAACATCCATGCCCCCGCCTCCGCCAACGCCAGTGATTCTCCTTCGCCCCCACCTCCACCAACGCCATCGATTCCTCTTCCTCCGCCAACGCCAGCGATTCCTTCTCCGACCCCGCCAACTCTCCATGACTTCGGTCCGCCAACGCCACCAATTCCTTCTCCGCCTCCGCCAACGCCAGCAATTGCTCCTCTGCCCCCGCCCCCACCAACGCCCTCGCCTTTGCTTCCGCCTCTACCAACGCCGACCCCGACACCGTCGCCGACCCCAATGCTTACGCCAACGCTGACGCCGAAGTCTACGCCGACGCCTTCGTCTTCGTCTACGCCTACGTCTTCGCCTTCGCCTTCGCCTGCGCCTGCGCCTACGCCTACGCCCACGCCTAAGCCTACACCTACGCCTTCGCCTTCGCCTACGCCTACGCCTTCGCCTACGCCTACGCCTTCGCCTTCGCCTACGCCTACGCCTACGCCTTCGCCTTCGCCTTCGCCTTCGCCTTCGCCTACGCCTTCGCCTTCGCCTACGCCTACGCCTTCGCCTTCGCCTACGCCTACGCCTTCGCCTACACCTACGCCTTCACCTACGCCTAGGTCTGCGCCTTCGCCTGCGCCTACGCCTACGTTTACACGTTGGCCGTGCTGCATCCATCGCCGTGGCTTGCGTGGCTGCTGGCAACTCAACGGTAACGCCACTGCCCCCGCGCTGCAGTTGCTTGAGTTTGGGCAGAGTGCGTTAGCGCGTTGGGGCGGCGTTGGCGAGGAGTAATGCGGCACTGCACTCGCACCGACTGCATTATGCGCTGCGGAGAGCGGAGCGCGCGAGAGCGCGCCGGGCGTCGAAGCGAGGACCCAGCTGCCGTTTCGCCGCTCGCTCTGCGAATGCAGACAGGGCGGTATATGGCAGGGTGATCGGGGAGAACCTGCGCTGCGTGTCGCTGACTGGTACTCTGCAGTTGCTTTAAGATTATGGCGGCAAAACCGTGGAATGCACCGGCTTTGTTAGTATGAACGATACGAATCAAGTTGCAATTTCAAAGGCTTTAGATTAATAGGCAAATGACGTTATATGAGCAAATGGAACTAATATTTATATATTATTATTTAAGTTGGCTCAGGTCAACACCTTTTACCACTGCTGTCTCTATGACTTCGAGGTTCAAGATTTTCTTGGTCGCTGTCTTGTCGGTCGCAGATTGTCAACAATAATTAGATAGTTAAGTTCAACACGTAAGAGGTGGCTAAAATTCAGCCGCCGTCTATAGAATTTTAGCGGTTGGCGACTTTGCTCGGAACTTCTTTGGGGTGTCTTCCTTCAATACCAGGCGAATACCGAAGCAGTATCTTAGCAAATGGGCCACCCACCGCGCGTGATCTTTCCTTCCTCATCCGTACCTCTTCTTATTTTCATACACACACACCCACACACACACTTCCATGTACTCGTATTAGACTGTTATGTCGGAAAACCAGTGTAGATCTTAGAGCAGTGATGTCTTAAGTCTCCTGCCGGTGGCCCGCTTCGTGGCCCTGTGGCATGCCACGAGCTTCTCAGCGCTACTAACGTCGGGAAAGGAAACTTATCAGTTGTAACCCCGCCGTGGCGCGAATGCGTTGAAACTTGCCGCAGGGTAATGAAAGTAATGAAAGATTAAGTAATGGAAATTTGAGAACTATTCAGTTTACGAATTTGTCTCTCGGCATCTCTAGATCTTGATTTTACCAACTCGGTGGAATCGCATTTAAAAAGAGAACATGCGCAGAAAAATGGAAGTAAAAATATAAATAAAAATAACAACAAACGTTCTTAAATTTATTAATCTAAATCCCGCCTAATCGCATTTCGTGTGTAAAGCGTAAAAGTGTCCAGGCGGACTTTGACTACCTACTGCTGTCTTGGCTAAGTGATCAACTGCGTAGGCTCTCGCTGCTGGTTTATGCAGAGAGCTGCAAAGTAAATATTACAAATTTCTGGAGATTTTAAGGTTCGAATATGATAATTTTTTTCCAATAAACATGTGTTAGGAAATTTCTTATAAAGAATTGTTTTATATTTGGCGCTCATTTGACATTAGTTGGCAACTCATCATGCACTATTATTTGGCAGGTCATGTTCTGACCCAGTCGTAAAAATTTAATTTTCCGCCGTACGTAAGTACATTTTGAGATGCCTATCAATCAGGGGCTACACATTCACGGGCCACCACATATTCATTGGCCAAAAGTGATCATCTTCGGTACCCTTACATGCCTTTCAACGTTAGTAACATTAATTCTGAGATATGGGAATACAATGAAAACCATTGCAATAAGCATTTCTATTTCGTGACACTCGGGTATGTTATTTGAACGTATCATCCTAGTCTCTCAGATATCCATAGCCATCTCCAAAAGAGACGCCATATTGTCTATTTCGTGGCTACGATATGTTATTCAAACGTATCATCTAATCTCTCCATGTTGCATGGTCATCTTCAAAAGGCTAATTCTGTTTACATTTTGTGACTACGATATGTTATTTGAACGTAGCATCGCAGCCTTTCAGACATCCACCGTCACCAGACTCGCCATCACAGCTGCCACTGCTAGGGTTCTTTCACGGACACCGCCGTCTCTTCTCCTCCCCCACCCCCATCCCACCCCACCCCCACCCAGTCTCCCTCACCGCCGCCGCCGGTGCTGCAGACTCATCATCGATAACCCCCTGGCAATTTGGGTCGACGTCTTCTGCTCGTAGATATGCGGCGCGGCGCCTCCGGCAGTGGATAAGAGGAGCGCGACGCGCGAAGTGGTGGGGAGGGGAGGGGAGGGGAGGAAAGGAAGGGGAGGAAAGCGGATACGCTGACCGCCATCTCACGTTCAAAGACCTTCTTTCGCGGTGTTAAATTGCGCTTAGGCGGAATGACTGGGCTGTAACGTGAGAAGGGCTGTAAAATGCTCTCAAAATTCCGTGTTCGAAATAGCTTTTTGAATGTATAATTCATTTTACGCCCAGTGATATTACTTGCCCCTTTAAATATGCTCTGTAATGTAAAACCGGAGGATAAACTAATATCAGTAGTATAACAATTAATGAGACGCCATTCTCTACGAATAAAATAGTACGCTTGCATCATTATTTATTTCCTGCAACAGTTAGTTCTAACTATGGAAGTATTCTTGTCAGGTGTTACATTGTAGGAATAGGTAAGGCAGCTTTACTTAGAAGGTAAACTGATTTAATCAGAGGTGTGTGATAGATGAATATCTTCAAAATGTTTCGAAACTTATAGGAAACTATATTCACACTGCACATTATGAAAATTTAAAGTAATGAAATATAATTTTTTCGTCGAAAATGCTCTCTATCGTGCATTTTTTACATCACTTCACATAGACTTCTGTTTAATTAACATAAGATACAAAGCACTTGTCGTTGTATCATCTAGAGGAGAAAATTGTTGGGTAAATTTTAGTTATTCGGCTATTTGATGCCCTTTTAATACAATTGCATAAATCTTACTTGAAAAAATTATCTCGAAGTTGTTGGTCACATCTTACGTGTTACTATGTTACTGAAATGCCAATAGTACTGAATGCGTACTTATTACCATAATTGGAATGACAATTTTCGTAAATTATTCTCTTGTACGAACGAATATGACGATATTTACCACGAATTCACAAGTTCACAATTTGATGTTCTCGTCCCGACCGCAATTGTTCCGATCTTGCAATACACTTCCTTTTCATTAACGAAGCCTTCCAAAAGGAAGCGATGCTGATTGAACTCCACTTCGAATCCGAAAAGTCCATTGCACCCCGTCCCACGGTCTTTCTGCTTTTCTTTCCTGCGTCGGCATTCACCACTGCCAGCGCTTCAGCAGTTGCTTTCGATTCGTCCCCTAACCTCCGCCTGATCTCTCGACCGACAGCTATTTTTTTCGTTTCCATCTTCTCCACGGCCGTTGGGCCAATATTCCGCAACGTCCCTCTTATCAAAGCAAGTTTTCTTTACACGAGTGCTCTCTTGCTTTACTGTAAACCTTTCCATTACAAATAAATGCTTGCGATGAAATTTTCTACACTTGAACTGATATCACAATAGTAACTATTTTACTCCCATGTGTTAATAACTATTTGCTGAGAAGAAGAAGTGCCGAATACGATGTTACTACATTTGTCAGTCCTAAAGGGAAACTAACAGGTGATGATCCAGCTAAACTCTTCATGTATTCTGCAAAATGAGAGTTAAAAAACGAACACGAAATCACCTGTCGTATTAATACAACTGCCCACATCGTCATTGCTGACAACTTGCCTGATTTTTTGTATCCGCTTCTGCCATTACCACCGTGAAAGTAAAGCAAACTGCTGCTCACCCCACCTCCAATTCCTCTACCTCTTCCTCCGCCTTCCTTTTCCTTTCCTCTTTCCTCTCCATCGTCGCCTTCCCTTTCGTTTACGTCTTTCCCACCGCCGTCAGCTTTCCCTCCGTCCCCGTCTTCCTCTTTTTTTCGCCTTCATCTCCATCATCGCCTTCCCTTTTACGTATTTTCCTCCGACTTCAACTTTTCCTTCGCCTTCGTTCTCCCCTCCAGCGTCGAATTCCCCTCCGCTTTCGCCTTCTCGGTCTCTGCATTCCACGTCCCCCTTCCCATCGGCATCTCCTCGACTTTCACCTTCCCCTCCCTTTCTACTTCTTCCCCATGCCCTATGCCTTAGCTGCCTCCTCCTCCGCCTTCGCCTTTCCCACAGTCTTTGCCTTGCCATCCTCCTCACCCCCCGGCTTGCGACTTTCCTTCGGTTTTCGCCTCCCACTCGGCCTTTGGCATACCCTTCCCTTCCCTATTTGCCTATCTACCGACCTTCGACGTCCCCTCCGTCTCTCCCCACGCATTCATATTTCCCTCAGCTTTCGCCCTCCCATGCGCCTTGCCCCTCCCATCGATCTGTGCATCTGCTTTGGCCTTCCCGCCCGCCTCTACCTTCCGTCCGCCTTGACCTTCCTCTCCGCCTTCCCCCACATCTCCGCCTCCGTGACCGTCTCCGCCGGCCCCCAGCGAGGAAGCGTCTTTCCGATGACTCGAATTGCGGCTGGCGGCCGCCTCCTTAATTAAGAGCCACCGCCCGCGCGCATTGTTCTCCCGCGCGCACCTCCGCGCCTCCCCGCCTCCCGCCGCCCCCCCCGCTTCCCCGCCTCCCGCCGCCCCCCGCCCCCGCCTCCCCGCCTCCCCGCCTCCCCCGCCTCCCCCGCCTCCCCCGCCTCCCCGCCTCCCCGCCTCCCCGCCTCCCCGCCTCCCCGCCTCCCCGCCTCCCGCCTCCCCGCCTCCCCGCCTCCCCCGCCTCCCGCCTCCCCGCCTCCCCCGCCTCCCCGCCTCCCCGCCTCCTCCCCGCCTCCCCGCCTCCCCCGCCTCCCCGCCTCCCGCCTCCCCCGCCTCCGCCTCCCGCCTCCCCGCCTCCCGCCACCGCCTCCGCCGCCTCCGCGCCTCCCCGCCTCCCGCCTCCCCGCCTCCCCGCCTCCCCCGCCTCCCCGCCTCCCGCCTCCCCGCCTCCCCGCCTCCCCGCCTCCCCGCCTCCACTCCCCGCCTCCCCCGCCTCCCCACTCCGCCTCCCCGCCTCCCCGCCTCCCGCCTCCCGCCTCCCCGCCTCCCCGCCTCCCCCGCCTCCCGCCACCCGCCTCCGCGCCTCCGCGCCTCCGCGCCTCCCCGCCTCCCCGCCTCCCGCCTCCCGCCACCCGCCTCCGCGCCTCCTTCCCCCGCCTCCGCCTACACCTCCGCCTCCCCGCCTCTGCCTCCCCCGCCTCCGCCTCCCGCCTCCCCGCCTCCCCCGCCTCCCCGCCTCCCCGCCTCCCGCCTCCCCGCCTCCGCCTCCCCGCCTCCCGCCTCCCGCCTCCCCGCCTCCCCCGCCTCCCGCCTCCCCGCCTCCCCGCCTCCCCGCCTCCCCGCCCCCGCCTCCCCGCTGCCGGGGCTGCTGCATCGGCAGGCGCCCCGCAAGCGGCGTGGGTCTTGGCGCAGCGGAGGTTCCAGCGAGAATCCTCTGGGGGCGGCCAAGATTACGTCGTTCAACACAACAAAATAACTTCTTATGCTTTGACTGTCTTAATATTATAAGATGATTATGCGTATAAATGAGAAACTCTCAATTTCTTTCGAAAAATTTGACTATCTAAAAATATATATAACAAATATAGTAATGATAAGGAAAATATTTTATGAGGTTTCCTCAATATCTTACAAAACTACAGAATGGCAAAGAATTTCTCGTAATAAAGTTTTATAATTTTTTTGAGCGGATCTAGCCTTTCGATCGTGCCTCCATCCTCTTCGCCTCATATATCGCCGCCCAAATATCGTTTTTTCACATTTTCTCAATTTTTCGGTTTCTTAATGACACAAAAATTACTTTAAGAGCATATTAGAAGAGTAAAATCTAGTATTATATGGAAATTTTCGTTGAAAAATGTAGAGCTGTTGTTACGAAAAAGGCGTTTATGACTTATTGTAAATGCGGAATTTCAAGCTTCTTTTACACAGAAAATTATTGAGTTTTCGAAAAACTTTATTAGAAGTTATGTGAAGCGCTTATACTCATAAAAGCAATAATGTACACAAAATGCTAAAAAATTGCGTATTAAAGGCCCAATAGATATTTCAAACAAATTATATTTGTGTAATTTTTTTAAAACCAAAATAATACAGAAAAAATAATTATAGATCATCATAAACAGCATCATTCGTTCGAAAAGTTTGAAGAAAAAATTTGGAATCGTTTGTGAGAAAATGGGGTTTGAAGGTTTCTGAAAATGCAAACTTTTGAACTCATTTTCACTGAAAACTTGAGAGGTTTCGAGATATTTTATATGACATTATTTAAAGAACATGTACTTATAAATGCTATAATGGAATAAATCGTCGATAATGTAAATATTAACGACGTGAGAGGCTAGTGAAAAAAATATTTTTTTTGTTATTTTTCTAAAGCAAAAAATTCTATCATGAATATAACTGATAACTGATAATGAAAAAATCTCTATCTTTACTATTGTAGTTATAGGAAGACGCCGGAAATAATTCAAACTTTTGGAATTTTTGAAAATTCAGAGTTAACTCTGAAAATCGGACCTACGCCACCCTTATACGTGTATATTACTTTTCTTATAAGAAATTTTACCCCAAAATTTTAAAGTATGTTGTTCAACATTTGAAAGCTTCAACTAGATCCAGATGAACAGGAGTTTTTTTCAATTTGGAAAAACTCCTATCTATGGTTTAGGTGCTAGTAGTTCTCAAAGACGAACAGACAGATGGACGGACGGACGGTTTGGCGTCAATTGACTTTTGGGTATTAAGGACCACAAAACAGGAATTCTGGCTACACCACGTGTTTGAGGATTTTTCCTCTTATTTTAGCAACTGGATTTATCCGCTTATTCGTTTTCGGGCTGGGCAACAAATTTTTTTCTGCCGAAAATCCGTCGGTTTTTGCGCAGTATTACATAACTTTCTCTATACTACGTATATTACTGCGTATGTGAGAAATTAAAAATTACTGTCTAAAAATGTGTAGAGGACCAAAAAGGAACAATTATACCAAACAATTACATGTACGTTTACGACAATGGCCGACATAATAAAACGCCCTTCTGCAGACTATTTCTCTTGTCCCTGAAATGTTTTATAAATGATTTATTCTAAAAATATCCAACATATTCTCACAATGAGTCGTAGTCTTTTTTGCAAATCGCTCCAAATCAGTCCTCCCATTCACTCAATATTTTTTCCCAATATTAGTTTCTCTGGAAGTAAATTCATCACCTATGTGTGAGACAGAGTACGGCACCCGATGTCGAGATATGTAAAGTATTTCCCTCAATGAAGTTCTTGTTTGATTAATATAAATTATCTAGCTGTTTCATACTTGCGTGCATTCTGATGGTTGGTGACTGCTCTGTACGTTTAAACGAAATGTACTTAATTATTGCGAGCGCTACCAGTCTCTACCGACGCATTATTAGAATGAACAAGTTCATATTGTGGCCGGATAACTTGTGGAAACAAAATTTTGGCCGCGTTGTATTTGCGGTACACCGCACAGGCAATTATTGGGATCGCAAATGTTCGGTGGATAACGATAACTGAAATGAAAAGAGAAAACTGCCCCGTGGTTTTATGTGCTACAGCGTGGAAGCGTTTTTCTCTTGTTATGGATTCTCTGCATCATTAGAGTTCTCTCAATGATTCTGCCACACGAGGCCTGGAGTTAATATTGGCAGTCTAGTTCTTTGCACTTTACTTTACGTGATATGTTGCAAGCTACTGCTGCTTAGAAAAATTAATTTTCTCAGTTCATAACAAAACACATCGGGATTATCATTTTACAACTGAACGCGGAGGAAATTTTCTTTAACGCAGGATTTTTATAATACATTAAAACACTTTTTAAAGGATGTTTCGAATCGGTACATTTGATAAATACTATTTCAAAGAAAAAAAGGTTTGTGAAATATTGTTTCAGCGGGAGCCGTGACAGGTTACTTCATGTATATGACTCGTGCATAGATTGGTTTTCTGATACGCACGTATCGGAAGTAATATTTTACGACAATTGAACTTTAACATTCACATCCAGGCATTACCTTCCGCAGTGGTGCTTACATTTTTATACACTACACTGCTCCACATGCCGGGAGACCAGTCGGGAGCTTCCATCTTGTCCCGGCTGGGGCGGTGCCCTGCTGATGGGAGACACCTGGTTGAGGATAACCCTGCAAGCAAGAAGGTAGGTCGGCGCAGGATCTCGCCATCCAACGGGGGAAGATCATCGCCACCTCCCGAGATTAAAGAATACAAGCACTACACTTAAAAGACTAATGACCTTATCAGTTGACGCTCCCGGATTTACTAATGAATGAATTACGCGGATTGGACACAGAGCGGATGCGATGGCCGTGTCCCCTGCCTCCAAAAGGAACATTTTCTATAATTTGTTATTCAGTTTATTCAAAATAATTACCATATATAGGTTTCGTCATACCCAAACCATTAATATCACTATGAATATACTCGTATTTTTTAAGTTAACAATTAAATACTCATTATTTGAATAATATTAATGGGGGCTCCGAATTGAAGTCTCTATACCCTAAAAACGTGCTGGGTTCGCCCCCGTCTTCATAGTTCTTCATTAAATACCGTCGTTTAGATACGATCCCGTCTTCGTAGAGAACTTTCCACGACCAACTGCTAATTACCAGGATCACGCTCTTTAGTTTCTGGGGCAGTGATCAGGTTTTTCGTTTCCCGATTCTTTGGCAAATGATGAGATAGCGTCTTGTTTTGCTTTTGAATATAAACGTATCTTCACAATGGACACGTTTTGTTAAGCTCCAATTTTGCTAGTTTTGGTGGAGTAGAGTCGGGGTTGTGGGGTTCCATTTTCTCCGGAATACTAAAATATCAAACCATTAATTTGTTTATCGATGCAAGTAAGATTTCTATGACTGCTACTTATTGTAAATTTCAAAACACACAATTTGAAACATCAGTGCTCACAAAAGTGCTTGTGGCACTTCCAGTCTTTAAAACGTGAAAGAAAATTGGAAAGTAACAAGTACGAGAAAGTCTGTATAAAAACGTTCGTAATTTATATACTAAAATTGGAGATATAAAAAATAGATATGTGTACTTTTTGAAAAATTAAAAGAATGGAAGAAATTTTGGTTCCCTGAGCAAATGCCAAATTGCAAATCGGTCAAATTGTAGTTCGGTCTTCGCGTCGTTCAGAGAGCGCGAAAGTGTTCTTCCCTGCGAAAGCCCCCAATGGAGTGATAGGAATCGCGTGTGGAGCTGATAGTCTTTAAAACGGGAAAGAAAATTGGAAAGTAACTAGTATGAGAAAGTCTGTTTTATTCAGTGATATCGGTTATTTTTATGTTAATGTTTCTTTTTAAACAAATACTTTATTAAAATTATTTAATAAATAAAAAAATAATATTTAATTATAAAAACGTTATAAAAATTATTTATTTTGCAGTAAATATACAATTTTATTGCTCTTGTAAGCTCTTATAATGTTTATGCTTCTGAAAGTAAATTTTTACACAGAAAGTATTTTTTTTCAAACTACGTTTTAAGATTTTATTAAAGCTCAACTTTTTGAAATCTCATAGGTGTTTATAAAAACAATATGCTTAAAATTGACTTTTGAGCTGATTTTCCAAGTTTGGTTGTTTCATTTTTGAACTTCTGTTTAATGTATATGAAACTAACTTTTGTGTATTTATGAGAATAACTAGCTGACCCGGCGAACTCTGTTCCGCCTTAACAGCCGGTCCCATCTTTTTCTCGCGTCGCACTCACTGTGAGAAACTGTACTATCCTTGTTGCACTGCGTACGTGCAAAAACGTGCGTTCTCACACAGGAACGCTGTCGAACGGGATGAACAGTATCCTATGTCCGTCTCCTGGCTCTAAGCTTCCGGTACAGCCGTTCGGTACAGCCGTTCGGTACAGCCGTTCGGTACAGCCGTTCTTGAGTTATAAATAGTGTAACTAACACGACTTTTATGTAGATATAACGGCGAACGAAAGGCGGCTATCATTATCGCCTTCTGTTATCAGTGCGGCGTTACAACAATGGGTTATAACAGGCAACAATGACCGCTAACATTCGAAATCACGCGAAAACGTGCAAAAACGTGCGTTCTCACACAGGAACGATGTCGAACGGGATAAACAGTATCCTATGTCCGTCTCCTGGCTCCAAGCTTCCTGCTCACCAATTTTCAGCCAAATTGGTACAGCCGTTCTTGAGTTATAAATAGTGTAACTAACACAACTTTCTTTTATATATATAGATTAATAATTATAATGTCTGATATTATTTTGGGGTATTTTTAATAATAATAAATTAAATATAACTTTGTTATTCACTGACTTTAATATCCTTGAAATAACTATTTATTTATCTCCATACAGGAAGGCATACAGTGAACCATATTTTCAGAGAACAATATTTAATCATATTTTAATCCACAGTGCCTAGTCTTTTCACCCGTATCTGAATGGAATGGCTTGGATGGATGAGTGATAAGTAGTGATTATGTGGAAATGGAAAAAAGAAACAGAGGGTTCGAGACACGTCAATGGCGAACTTTGACAGTAGTTCAATAGTGGAATTTAACCACTCCCTGGAGGGAAACTTTAGCGGTTGGTTGTTCTGATCGGTGGTTTTGTGAGGTTCCTTCATAGGTGAAAAATGCCGTCGAAATATCTTAACAAACGAGCTACGGGTCGCGCGCGATCCACCCTTCCTAATTCTTGTTCCTTCCTGTTCTCTTACTCTCTCTCTCTCTCTCTCTCTCACACACACACACACACACACACATACACACACACACACACACTCACTCACTCACTCACTCACTCACTCACTCACTCACTCACTCACATACATACATACATACATACATACATACATACATACATACATACATACATACATACATACGTTCACGCTTACATGTACGTGAACTACACTACCACACATGTCGGGAAACTAGACTGGAACTTGGCCCGGCAGGGGCTGTGCCCTTCTAGGGAGATATATATGGGGAGATCCCCTGCTTATCTACGTGCAGGTTGGCACCAGATGTCACGTTCCAACAGAGATGGACCACACTCACGGACTAATGACCTAAGTAGTTGACTACTCCGGAATGAATATTTCATCACTTTCTCCCTCACAGATTAGATGAACACTAAATTTCTTTGCAAATCCTTAAATGATTTTTTTAAGGTGATCATGTGAATCTATTTTACAAACCATACGATCTCCACGGCACGCCATTAAATGATACAGTGCGCGTGGTAATTTCCTTATTTTCATGATAATGAGTATGTGTGTATGTCTACGACGCCAAAGCTCCGATGCATGCACGTAGGCAATAAAGGAAGAAAGCACGTAGCTACATGAAAGGAAAGCGTGATTCAAGCTTTTACCTCCCTTCGACATGCTTTAAAAGCTTCAGAATTCACAGCTTAATTACTCCTTTTGCACGGGTTCCGAGCAGTTATCGCTCTGTGAAACTCAGATTGAAGCCAATTTGTCATGGCTTCTAAATGGGCATCTGAAGCCCTGGGTGAAAACTTCTTGTTCCTTCCATGAAATTCTCGGAGAAAGCATAGAAGCTGGGCGTTTGGAGCGACGTCAAAGATCTTTTATGATTAATTTGGTGCCTGGTGGACCGTTCCAAAGCAAAGGACAACTCCAACCGTTTATTTCAGGAAATGTAATAATGTCAGCATCTCCCAATGTCACATTCCCTATAGTCTCAGCATTACCACACGTTAATTATTAGTAGTACTAATTTACAAATTGGCATCCCAATCCCTAGCTTAATTACGTAAGGTATAACCCTCATGAATAAAGCATTTTTAATTAAAATTTGATGCTTCAAGAGAAAAAGGTTTAATGCGCAAAAGGATCATCAGGTTCTCATTCATAATGATGAAGTCTTTTACATGCTAATCACCTATATTTTGTAATCAAATTTCATGCTGTAGCGAATTCACACATTCATCGGATGAAGTCCGATGCCTTCGAAATCTATTTAACATTTAAGCAGAGTACAAATTGCAATAGCCAAATTATTTTCGATGTTCATATTAATTCTTGCCCGAGTTAAATTGCAGTTGTTCTTCCGTTTCAGACCTTACAAGTATATTTTTTGGTGGTGGTTGTGTTAAAGAACTTAGATTGTGTAAGCCGATAAGCATTCGCGAGACTAAACAAATGTTATATTAATGAAGAAGAAATGGGTTAGAGAAATACAAATGACGATGAAAAATGATGACCGAGTTAATCGCGCCTAGAAAGGGGATGAATGAACTTAACATACAACTGAAAGCTATGCCATCTCCAGTCTCAAAATCTATTAGAATGATCATTTTCATTCTTAAAAAATAGAAAAGATTGTGTGCTAGTTACATTGAAGGATGTCTGATGCCATAGCTGAAAAGTTATAATAATAAAATAATCGGGATGGGGAGAATTGTCACAAAACTTACGACTTACGTCATTACGCCCTTGCAGATCACCGATTTTTAGCTGTAAATATGTATGTGCCTCTATATATTAGGGAGTGAAAAATATAACACTTCAATATGCAATATTGTGAATATAATTCTTCAAGTGATGATTAAGAAAATATGTTATCGTTGGTGAGGTCATTAAGTAAGCTACGATAATATAAAATAATGTTCGTATCTTGAAACCAGTTGTTTAAATACCACAGTAATGGTATTTGCATAATTTATTTATGTTTAATATTTTACCGTCTTTGGCTCTTACCAAGAAAAGCAGCCATATTCCTCGTTCTAGTTCCACAAATTGCTGAAGTTCAGAGGAAGGAAAAGTTGTATGCACGTAAAATACCTTAAATTAAAATATTTCTCCTTCTGGCTACACTTGCAGTTTGGATCCTTAGAAAAAGACATATACGTTTCACTTTTAAGACCTTTGCTGTAGATTTCTAATACCTGGGAAAGAGGATGAAAATATCAGTTGCTTTCACTTTAATTTTAAGTTATATATAATATTAATAAGTATTTAAACAAAAATGTACAATAACCGGGCAACGTATATTTAATTCAACGTCGTTGAATTCGTATATTTAAGAGAACATTCAGAAAATGTTTTTGAAAACTTATTTGTTATTTGTTCTTTGAAAACGGAGGACAAAAATTGAACCTTTCGAGAAATAAACTGGGAATAGATTGTCCTTAATGGTTTTACGAGCCAAATAGACTTGATATTAAATAGCTCCCTTAAATTGCGTTTAGTGATAAATTAATAACAAAATATTTTTATCTTCTCCTTCCATTAACTCATGTGAGAATACGACAGAGTGCACCTTGGTGGTGTTTGCAGCTTTGGTGGAATGGTTAGCGGATCGGACTGTTACACTAAATGAAATAATGGAAGTCATCTCCGTTAACTTATTAGATTTATTTTGAGGGCCGGCTATGCCAGTCTCCCGATTTTTGGCACAGCAAGACTGTTGATGGCGGCTAAATAAATCTAAATCCGGCTGTCTAAATCCGGCTCTCTAAATAAATCTACTAACTTGACGGAGATTTCTTCCATTATTTCATTTAATTATGACAACACCACCGTATCAGCATTCCCACAATATTTCACTTAAGTTCGCGGAATCAAACCAGACCAAAGCCGTGAATATTTAAGGGCAAAAAAACCTTCGTACGCCTTCGTTCGGAGGGGAAGTAAAGACAGATGTCCCATGTTGTAGATATACTGCATGTAAAAGGGTCGCAAGCCTCTGACCTAAATTCAAATCACCTGCTTAGTCGCCCAAGTAATACCTTCTTTCTCCCCTAGTTGGTGAATGAAGCGTAGCGAAATTTGCATGGTCAGACGGAAGAATAGGCCTCATGGCCTTAGTCTCGTCACGTAAAATACATCATCACTGAATTTAATTTAATTGAAGAGTGAGGGAGAATATGTGAAGAGCTCTGAACGCCGCGACGACAAGGCGATGGTACATTGTTTTTCTCTCGGTCAATATAATATACATGGTCGACCAAGTATACAAAGAAATTTTAAGAACAAATTAGATGAATCTCCATCCTATAATTCATGGTAACTATGTGATTCATAACTATGTGATTCATGTTAACTATATAATTCATGGTAACTACGAAGAAATAATCGTTATGATTTTTATAACGCGTAAACAGACATATGCGCGTCTTTAGATAAACCTTCGGATTTGTAAATTGTGATAAATATATTTCGTAATTTACCATCTCACTTTACTTTAAGTTAATATAAATTGGTTAGTTAACAGACTAACTAGACACAGAATCAGGAAATGGCTTTTAAAACTTGGCATGTTTCTCTCACGATTCAGTGAAGCTTGTGTATCTCCCTGAATGTGCAGCAAAACACTAAAATATTAAAATTTGAAGTATGGTTTTTATTAGTAAATATACTATACGATATCCTGTCAAGATTCCATTGTTTTATTTATGAAATATTCACACGTGTTTGTTGTACCACCTTTGGAGTTAGAATATGTTAATTCTTCAGAGAGTTTAAGTTACTTCCAAATCCTCCTGTCGAGGAGTTTCTTTGACAGCATTAAAAGTAGTAGCAGTAGCAAACAATGCACATTCAATGAATGGAAACTTTGTTTGGACCGAATGACCTATATTTGAATGAATATATTACATTCAAACTAATATTAATGCTCTCTACTAATTGTGGGGTCACTATTGTACGAAAATCATGAAATGCAGAAACGTCAAGCGATTTGCCTTATAGAACTATTGAACCGTGATGCCGATTCCCGCTCTACTAAAATTGTTAACCGATTAATATTATCAACCTAAACTACTAATAAATGTCTCATTGAAATCAGTTATGCTGTTCTTCAGATTAGTTCTGTCGGACAGAAAGACGAAAATTGTAAAATCATTTTAGAAATTTTTATATTATATAAATAAACAAGCTGACGAAAATCGTTTATTTTGAAAAAACCATAGATGGATATTTCACTTCACTGAGCATACAGATTCAATAGCGGCTCTAAACCCTAGACAAAACTGTGAAAATGAAATTATTGATTGGCTCGCCTAAAACGAACTATTGTCTAGGATCAATCAATTCATACAAAGGCGCACTAATGAGGGACTATCACTATAAACAATATAATGAGTATTCATTCTCCTAGGACTATTGTTAACAGATTAATTTGACCAAGGCTCATCTTCGAAGGGACTATGATCTTACATGAATTAATTTTGTTTCCTAATTGAAAATTCACTAAGTTACTAATCATAAAGTACAATAAATAATGTGCAAATTTTGTAAATGAATAAGTGTATGATAGCGTCCAATATTCAAACGGTTTTCCAAATAGTTTACACAAGACTTGTATGTAGCATCTTCAAGATGTTGAAATCATGAAAAATACATCATGAAAAATACTCTAGCAAAATTGCTACATGGACAGAACATGCTTAGCTTTGTGTGATAATTTCATTAAGGAAGTGACCCAAACATACACCCTGACCAAGGCTTAGAGTAATTGTGCCGCTTCGAATGCCTCAGGTGCACAATGAAGAATTCCACCCAGCTGGCATGGTTTGGGGGGTTAATCTCTGAGATTATGCAAATCATCTTCAACAGTTTGGGGCCTGTGGACCTCGGTAATTTGGCTAATAATTATTTCCTCACGGATTAAAATAAACTCAGCTGGATCGGTCCTGTCTTAACTGCTAATCAACCATTAGTTTATAAGTATTAATATAAGAATTTGTATCAATCAATCCACCTGAGCGGTCGCGGCATCGGCTCTTGAAGCTCGTTTAGCGAGGAAAGTCACTACATAACTACCAACCGCGTAGTAAGAGGAGAGATTAGAGTGGAGTAGAACGAAGAGACGAGACGAGGCTGAGACCTAGGCTAGGCCTGTTTTTATAGACTTAGCCCTCGATTGTGCAAAGATTGCACTACTGGCGCATGACACCGGAAAGGTAGTTAGTCTGCCAGGCAGCCACTATCCATGTAAACCAAGGAGTACTATATAGAGCATAGAATAACATGAACAAAACCCGTGGAATTTTAAGTACTTATTGAGTAAACAAATAGGCGGGTGTATTCAAAGCACGTAAATAAATGAAGGTAGGTCTACCTTGTAGACAGAAATATTGCAAAAATGGCAACAAAAAGTATAAATCAACAAAGCATTATCATCAATCATACCCTCTTCCCCTTCCTGCCAAATCCGCCTCTTCCGCCGCTCTTACCCTTTCCAATCTTGCCCATCTCTCTCTTTCCTTTCCCTCCCCGTCCTCTCAATTCCTGTTCCATCACTCCCCACACCTCTCCGCCTCTCTCCACCTTCCCCGCCTCCTTGCGCCTCCCGTTCCCACTCCACCCCATCCCACCCTGCACCGCCCCACCAGTCGCAGGGAAGCGCGGGCGCTCATCTCCATTTCAGATGGCGCCACTTGATTATCCCGCGGCGCCGGCCGAATTTGATATGGGGCCTGGGCCAGCTAACTCGCTGTGGGCCCCCGGACCGCGCCCCTGGGGCACGCCTGCGGGCATAGCCGGCCGCCATACGCCGCGCCTCGCGCGCCATTTCAACCGAGTTTGACCTCACACTTTGTTGGCTCTTTTCTTGATGAAGTTACCCGTTATAAAACATTTTAATGTCAAATTGAAACACGCACTACATGCTGCGATATCTCATTGCAACACCGTAGTCTCTATTTGAACGGGAGGTTCTAGGAATCGATTAACTCGTTGATCATTTCGTGATTCCGACAGCGTCAAATGTCATGGTCATAAGTCACGAAAGAGTAGTGCATGATTTCTATCACGAGAAATGGCTGTATTCTTCCCCCGGTTGAGATCCGGCTCTGCTTGACCGGAATGTCCTGTGATTCGAATCCGTCAGTGACAGACATTTGATACTAGCTGTCCAGCTAGATGACACAGAGTTGAGGGTCTGTGTAGAGGAGAATTTAGACCCTTTGACTGCTAGTTGTACTTAATCTCTCCGATCGATTCCAGGTGAATGCTAGAGGAGTACACTAACAAACAGGCTACGAACCCCGCACAATCGTCCATGAGTGCTACGCTTCCCGATCTCTTTAATTTGGTCAAAAGAGATAATACTGAATATTCTTCAGTGTCATTAATAAAAAGCTTCCACAAAGTAATTAATTTCATACTCGCGTACACTTCACGTCCTTATATAATTCATTAGTGTAAAATAAGATATAGCGGTATTATGATTTTACGTTTTAAGTTTCTCTTAGCTTTATGGTGCTTATATTTAAGGAACTGAGTAACCTTATGTTTTTACTTGAATATACGCATAACCCGACTTTTTAGGGTTAAACTTTTTTTTTGGAACTCGTGTTTAGTGATTACGACTTTCGATTTTTATTGATTTGAAAGTTGCTCTTTGCAGGACACATTCCACGACATAATATTGGACATACCGAAATTATAGCCAAGTAAGCAAGTCACACTGTCGTTTTGCGTGAATTTTCCCATGTGTCTTTGGCGAAAATGTCTGTGGCAGAGTCATTTCAAAATTTTGCGCTCGCATCGTGGTATTGTCCGGCATCTACTAATTCGCACATTAAAGACTCACTCACAACACTTTTTATTATATTTAGTAAATAACTATTCTGTTTTGGATTTAGAAACTATTTGACAACTGATTTTAATGATTTGGAAAATACAGCATGAAAAATAAACTAAAATTGACAGAATTTTATTATGTCTTCTCGAATTTTTCTGGAAGCTGTAGACTAGTTCTCTGCGACTCATGAACGTAGAGCAATCCTGAAATCTAATGTCTGAGATACCAGACTTAGCTTGTGGCAGCTTGATGTCCACTGCTCAACGCCACGAGCAACATACTGCAGCATTTGTCAATGATCGTCCGAAGCTCTGAATATTAGAGAAACCAATCTCCTCAAATGTACCCAATAAGATTAACCCAGCAATTAGCTCGAGCTCAATACCTATTTCCACCAGCGAAGCCACCGCCACTCATCCTTTCGATCCTCGACGGCTGATCCAGGGATCGGTCCATCGGCTGATCCACGGATCCGTGCGCCGCCTGACGGATAACCCGCCCATAAATCTGCGCGTGGTCTCGTTGGCAAGGGGCTTGCCGTCGATCATGTTATGGATGAGCCGCTGATAGATGATCCCCGCCAGCCGCCGTGGCCAGTCCTTTGAAGTTCCGGCGTAACCCCGCCCCGCCGCCCCGCCGCCCAGCTGCGGCACGCTAAGCCCCGTCTGCATTTCCCCGCCTCGCCCGCCCCGCTCTCCGCACCGCCCCGCTCCGCATGTTGCATCGCCACCCATCACTTTGCCGAATTTGCACTCCACGCCTCGTCCGTGCCCGTCATCACTCTCTCAGCTTCTGCCTCTTCCTACCTTTGCTATCCTCGCCAAGCGTTCCTATTTACATCTTGACCTACCTCCCCTCTCCTTTACACTTCATCCTTCTCGTCTCATCCCTCTTCGTCCTGCCTCCTCGTCCTATTCCTCGTCCTCCCCGCCTCACATACCCTGCCACGACCTACCCACATTGTTCTCGCCTCGTCTTCCCTCCTCGCCTCTTCCTCCTTTCGACCACCCCAACTCCTAATCGCCTCGTCCTAGCCGCCTTGTTCCACCGCCGCGTCCTCACCACCTCGCCCTTCCCTGCCCACCTCGCCTTCCTCCCCCTATCTCATCCTCCCGACCACATTCATCCAATCTCGTTCTACTCGTCTTGTCACCTGCCTCTACTTCTTCGCTTCATCCTCCGCGGCTCGTCCTCCCCGCTTCGTTCTTCTCGCCTCATGCTCCCCCTCTTACTCCCCGCATCAAGCTCCCCGCTTTTAGGTCTCCGCCTCATGTTCTCTCTCATACTCCCCACTTCATGCTCCGCGCCTCATGCCTCCCGCCTCGTCCTCCCCGCCTCGTCCTCCCCGCCTCCTCCTCCCTGCCTCCTCCTCCCCACCTCCACTTTGCCACCTCGGGTTTCTCCAATTGCAACTCTCCACTTCACGCCTTTGCGGCTCGTTCCCACCCCGCAACGCGTCTCCCCGACCCCCTCCCTTTCCCGTGCCCTCCCCGCCGGGGGGGGCTGGCGCCGGTGCATCCTCGTCCGCCGCATGCATATTCAGCGGCGGGCGCGCGCGCACCTGCGGGAGTGGATGCGCCAATCGGAGGCGCTTCCGCGGATGCAGCGCCGACCGCCTCTGCCTCGGAGCGCGGATCAGCTCCCGGAAGGCGCGCGCGGTCGGATCGCCCGCTTGTTCATCAATAGGCAGAACCACAGGGGCCGGAGAGAATTCGCGCCAAATTCAAAAATCGGAAAGCCAATAATACAACTCTCCTAGGAGAAAAACGAGTTCGTAAATCTAGCTTTATCATTGTATTATACGTGGTGTCGGTCTGTTAGGAGATACTGCATTTTGTATGTAATATTGTACGATTTTATTATCTGATTACAGGTACTAATTAGAAATGTCATTAGAGCTGTTAATTTTATTTCTACCCATTTATATGATTTAAATTGCCCTTTAATTGTTGAAAATATGTTTATTCAAGTATCTGATTTTTTGAAAATCTGAACTACCCACAGTGCCAATTGACTGAGGTCTTTTACTTCTAAACTTTCACTAAACGTCGTCAGTCGGTGCGCTGCTTTTCCCGGTAGACGTTATGTATGAGAATTTCTGTCGTTTATCGCGGCTATCAGATGGCAGCGGTTAAACTTGTTGGAAAATCAGCCTCAGAGATGTCGTTAGCTCTATGTCAGTGGTGGGTTGTGGTAGGCTTTGCACTAATCACATTAGTGGTGTTATGGAGTATACTTTTACATGAGTATACGTTTCCAAATATATACATTTTAAATATATTTATTTTAAAATTTGTTTTTTTTCGCTTATATGTCGTGAAATTAAGGCATAGACATTTAACAAATAGTTTCTCATCTTAAGACATAATTCAAAGATGATTAATCAATTTACGCTTACATTGAAGTTTACATGTAAATCTAGAGAAGAGGATGACGTAAGATTACAATTTCTGATATCTAGTTACAAATCGTTCTTTTGTTGCCGTAGGAGCTGGAAATATGAGATTTGGTTGATTTTACGTAGACTACGTGTAGGCACGTAGGTGCTTTCAGCACGTTTGGAGATTAGAATACTATTTGGAAAATTTTATGTAAAAATATAAATCTTTACCGTTTTTTATTATAAGACTAAACGTTTTCTTAATGTTCTCTTAAAATGTCAAAAGTTCAGCTTTTATATATTCTTAAGCCTTTGATTTGTATTTCAACGGATAAAAAGTGTAATATTTCGTGCAATTTTGTATCTAATACCAGACAAGTAAAAATAAACTGTATGGATTTCCCCTTTCACTGCGTGAATAATGGCGGATAGACTTCCAATAATGTGACTTACCACGCATCATTGACAATCTGTTTTTCCAAAGCCTTCAACCTGACTTTGTTAGATCTAGAACATTCTCCTCACAACGTGAGAAACGGCTGCGCTTGCCTGCAGCGTCAAGACTACCGCTCGGCCGTCGCACTTCCACTTTAAATTGTTTTAATTATCGTAATCGCTCAACGCCTTGTCCGCCTTCAATCGCCTTTCTCTCGCGAATTGGCTTTTCTTTTATCTAAAGGGCTCGCGCTGGCGAAGAAAAGGCCGAAACTCAGGCGACAGAGCGCAGCGCGACTCCCGGGAGAATGAAATTTAATTGCGATTCCATTAAGACTTCCAAAGTAATAGGCAACTTTTGCCATCACAATGCTCGAGAGATCGAAGTTCGATTAGCGTGTGAAATGCTATATTGCTCAGTCGACGCTCAATGAGAGAGGCGGAAAGGAGAAGCGGCTGGAATCGAATCGGCTGTCGAGATTCAACTGTCTTATAATAGCTTCGTATCAATATGGTTGCTCAAAACGTAGACGATTCCTGTTTTTGTGCGATCACTTTGCCGTTTTGGAAGATGTTCTGGTACATGGGAATAATTAGTTTAAAATGCACTTTGGTGCATGAAAACAATCTTCAGTATCGATTCTTTAAGAATACAATTTATGTTTGAATTTAACAATCATAACAAATTAAAATGTATTAAGTGCAATAATGTAAAGCGCAGTGATTACAATATTTATCACATAAGTTATACTAAAATATAGTATTAAATTGTTGTTTTTTTCTTTTTCATTGGCCTTTATATTGTGATTGTGGACTTTATACTATAATACCGCACATGAATATTATAGTATTTATACAATCGTATCTGTAAGGTATCTATTTACTAACGGATCTATTTAGTAATAAGGTTTTGAATGATTGATCTACTCCGTTTATGAATTTAATTAACATATGTAGTATAATTATTTACAAAAGCACTGTAATCTATCGTTTCACAAATAATAGTAAATTTACAATAAAAACGAAAAAAACATGTTTTAACACCAAATTTTAACTGTTTTTATTATTCAAATTTATATATTATATTAATCTAAATAAAACAATAATTAAACAATGTCTTAAATATTCATGTGAGTGGAAAATCTACTAGGTATACCGTATTAACAGGTTGAGCTCTAGTTTCCCCTGTTCTCCGAGATGGGCTATTCTATTTCAAACCCCAGCTCACCTTTCGAGGAGCTCCTTCGTAAATTAGATCCTGCGTTATTTACGCGTTTCTGAATTAGCTCTGCTCGTTTGCCGTTAGAGCCATTGGTTTATTCACAATATTTTCCCAGGGTTATTTCAAGAACTAAACATTGAATGCTCTTTCTCATTTGTCAATACAGAGATATTAAAAATAACTGTTGTTTTCCATTCCCTTTCTCATTTGTAATCTAGTTTTTACCTTGCTATAGTGTAGTCACACACGAAGAGAATATACGAACTGAAGACGAACCTTCCATTTGACATTCTGTGTAAGTGAAATAAACATATCAATTAAGAAAGCGCAGCTCTGCATTTTCTCATCCATTGTGTCTATTGACTTGTATCTTGTGGTTAGTGATTGCTGGGCAAGTACCCCAAGTTATTTCTTGTAAATACCGTGCTCTGAGCTGCGAGATCATCTTGAGCAGTGATTTTTCACTGAGAGATCAGTTATTGTTTGAAAAAGAGATATGTGGAATTCACTTCATCTAAACACTGCCTTGTAGAAACAGGATGCTCAGGGATGAAACTGCCGTCCATCTGTGTGCTTTGTGTTCCGGAATGTGCTGTTTGTGCTTACATGGAGTGGACCTGTGGAAATCTTTCTAAGGGCTGTTCTCTGTGCTCGTACTTGTGGAGGTCGGAGGCGCTACGCTGCAACTCCCGTCTTCTTCTCTGCTTTGAGCTTATGCCAGTGCTCTGTGGGCTCAGAACAGGCGGACCTATGGATGCAGAAGGCGCAAGGCTGCAGCTGCCGTTCCCTGGTGTGCCGTGTGCTAAGAGTGGTCCTCTGTGTGCGCAGGCCAAGTGGACCTGTGGACGCAGGAGGCGCAGGGCTGCAGCTGCCATCGCCTTGTGTGCTATGTGCTTAGAGTTGTGCTGTGTGCTAAGAGTTGTGCTCTGTGTGCGCAGGCCAAGTGGACCTGTGGACGCAGGAGGCGCAGGGCTGCAGCTGCCATCGCCTTGTGTGCTATGTGCTTAGAGTTGTGCTGTGTGCTAAGAGTGGTGCTCTGTGTGCGCAGGCCAAGTGGACCTGTGGACGCAGGAGGCGCAGGGCTGCAGCTGCCATCGCCTTGTGTGCTATGTGCTTAGAGTTGTGCTGTGTGCTAAGTGGTGTGCTCTGTGTGCGCAGGCCAAGTGGACCTGTGGACGCAGTGCTGTGCTGTGTGCTAAGAGTCGTGCTGTGTGCTAAGAGTTGTGCTGTGTGCTAAGAGTTGTGCTGTGTGCTAAGAGTTGTGCTGTGTGCTAAGAGTTGTGCTCTGTGTGCGCAGGCCAAGTGGACCTGTGGACGCAGGAGGCGCAGGGCTGCAGCTGCCCCTTCGACGCTGCGCGCCAGGACTGCGCGTGCTGCGTGCGTGATGGTGGCTGCCACTGCGGACGCTCGATGCCCAACCGCTGCAGCCAGTGCGGCCTCGAGCAGCATTGCGGACGCAGTGAGAATACATTTTTTAAACTTGCACTTTCAATTACACAGGCACACAAAAAAAGGTTGTCCGGCACAAACACTTAACACATATTTGTCCATGTGTTTCGACGTGCTGACTCCGAATCTGAAGCCACAATGGGGCCATCACCCTTCAATTTTTGTAAGTCAAAAAAAAAAAAAAAAAAAAAAAAAACTATCGTGACAATGTATTTCTTGTTTTTTGAGGTTGTTGTTAGACCCAAAGACTTTACACATGTTTTTCTATCTATGCTAACGGGCTAAATCCGAATCTGGAACGAGAATTGCGTCACCGCCTTCCATTTTTTTAAATCGCGAAAAAATACCGTGAAATTGTAGATTGTAAATTTGAGGGTGCTTTTTACGATACAAAATGGAGGGAGGTAGAACAATTCTTTGGTTTCGAATTTAACGCGTCAACATACATAGAGAATCATGTGTCAAGTCTTTGGGTCTGACAACAGTGTCCGAAAACAAAAATACAATATCACGATGGTTTTTGTAGTGTACAAGTGATTTTCAGTATCGGTATTTTAATCCTTGTCTAAGACAACTTTTACGTTAATAACAGAAGATACAATAGTGCTCAAGCGAAAATACGAGATTTTAAAAAATATTTCTAGCAAACAAAACAATTTATGAAATCAGATGATAGGATCGGTATTCTTAGCGTAGTTAATAGCCGTGGACTATGCCCAATAAAACTCTATTAGAAGCACTCTGTCCCCACCCAAGTTCCAGAAACCCACTCTTCGTCAAGCTTCCATTGCCTCGCAAGCACCAGCTACGGACGGACTCCCACTAGTCCACAATGCTACCCATTCCAAAAACATTTATCTACCGCTTAATCGGTCACATAAAATTAAATTCGTCCTAAACAATTGTGCTGGTGGCATGCACATATTAATCGAGTCGATTTATTGCAAATTTAATACTTTACGCAACTTCTCCAGAGGTTGACTTTTCTGTGCAGGGCGCTTCCCTGGAGCCCTTAAGAAGCAGAAGCATCTGGTTCTCTTGAAATATACATGAGAATCATCTTTAGGTACAATTCTGAATATAGTTTTTGTAAAAAATATATCTCTTACTAAATCATGACTCTATTACACTACGGATTTTAGGTAACTTAATGCTATTTCCAGTTATACTATATGTAAAGAAAGGAGTTTTTGTCGAATATTTAAATTTATATTACCACAGAAATCACGAATGCAAAATTAAAACGAAACAGGCCGGAAAATGTATAATATAGTAAAGTATCACATTTAAATACATTTCTTACACTTTTCTCATATTCGTTTTGGAATGTAAAAAATGAAAACGAAACAGCATTATTTGAAGAATTATTCGTTCTCAGGAGGCTGTAACGCTTCGACTGCTTTGTTTATTTGCGTCCATGTAGAACCTGCACTTATCCTCTTTACAGTGCACTTGTCTTTGCGTATCCCGAAGAAGGAAAATGAAAAAGTACTCCTAGAGCTTTTTACAACGAAGGCATGCGGTTTGAAAAACAGCCTCGCGGGCCGTTGCGAGGGTTTATGCGCTGCCTCCAGGGTGCGTCCACGTCGGTGGAGTCGCTCTCGCTGTGAACGAGCGCTTTGCGTCCCCCCTCGCCCCCCCCCCCCCAACACACACACACACACACGTGAAGGCGATGGGCGCTCAAGGCGGGCGGGAGACTTTTCAACAACGCAGAAGTAACACTTGTTTTGAGTATTGAAAGAACCGCTGTCGTACTCACGAACTGCAAGTGCTGTTGTAACACTTTGTTCAATATTGAAATGTCTTGTTTTGCCTTTCTACGTACTCCGACCCTTGAATTGGATGGCATGTAATCCATTTGTATGATAGCGTTTGTGTGTCGAGTACTTTGGCTCAGATATGCGATTGAGTCGTCAGGGTTCTTACTAGTTATCAGATTTGTGGAGAATGGAAGATTGATTGTCTAGGAGTGGGATGTGTTTTATTGTTGCAAATAAAACAGTCATAGCACTGTGAGAACAATACTTGGCGTTAGTCCACTTCCTGTGACACAAAAATGTCTCCTACAATGGATGAATAGAAAAAGAAACAACTGTGACAATTGTATCATGTTGGCAAACACATGTCTAGTTATCAAGAAATTTTTTTTTTCATTTCATTTACTGTCTTCATTAAGCTATGAAGCATGTACTAAACAAAATGCAAAGCATAGCACGAGTACCTTCCGCCTTCATACAAAATTTACGCGAGAATACATTACAGTCAGTTCTCATCAGCAGTAAAACGTGTGATGAGGGAACAATGCTTTTATATTCATGTTGGGGGATCGACGGAGAGGCAGGTATGGAATCGCTCAGCCGAGTTACGATACAGGGGAGCCGCTCCCCGCGCGGCATTTAAGACGCATATGTCTCCGCGTAAAGAATACGCAACCACCACCAGCCCCGCGCAATCCCAGAGCCTCGCGGCGTTGGGGGCCGTCCAAGCTCCACAGTGGGCCTAAGTCAGCCGGAAGAAGTAAACAGAAAGTGAAAAAGTAAAGAAAAACGAAACGGAAAGAAATAAAGAAATAAAAAAAGAGATAGAGAGTATGAGGAAGAGAAAGAAGAAAGAAAGAAAGAAAGAAAGAAAGAAAGAAAAGAGTAAAAGAAAGCAAAGGAGGAAGAAAGCAAAAAGGAATGAGAAGCAAGCAAGCAAGAAAAAGGAAGCAAGAAAGAATGATAATGTATGTGAATGTTCGTGTATGTGTGTGTGAGAGAGAGTGGGGGAGAAAAGAAAAAGAGAGAAAGATAGCAAGAGAGAGAGAGAGAAAAAGAAAGCAAGAGAAAGAAAGGATAGAGAGAAATAAATAAAAAAAGAAAGAAAGAAAGAAAAAGAGAGAAAAACAAAAATAAAGGAAGAAAAGAGAGAAAGAGAGAGAAAAAAAGACAATGAAAGAAAGAAAGGAAAGAGAGAAAAGAGAGAAAGAGAGAAAGAGGGAGAAAGAAAGAAAGGAGAGAGAGAAAGAGCAGATGTACACTTTGCACTTTTAGATTTGTGAGAAAAAGAATCTCACAAGAGCAAAACACATCTAAATTGTACTCCAAAAACTAATAATACCAAAGAGCTGAATAGTGATGAAAAATATAAATTTATTACGTGCGATAAAGATAATAGTACACTACGAAACGATGATGTAACGACGAGTATTAACACATGAGTGTGATATTACGATACGAGCGAGGAACGAGCGAGTATCGTAAACTTCACATGAGTGTATTAATATCCATTACATCGAATTTAATACGGTATTTTTTCTACGACTTTTGAATGTTCAACTTGTACAATGAATCGTTTCGTAGCAGTTGACATGCAGGATTCAGTCAAGGCCACATCGTGGCCAGCTCCAAAACCCTACCCTCGCGTGCTGCCGCAGATGGCTTTGTTTACCAGTCCGCCTGCGAGGGAATACTAAGCTAGTCAAATAGGATCAAAGCGAAAGTACGATCCAATTTATTTTAAATAATATTCCACTAAAATATTACTTATAATAAAAGAAGTTAAAACTGACAAGAAAAATATAATATTAATGCAATTTTAATGTACAAAATCTAAAGAAACATTTACTGAAACGATTCGCAATGATTAATTGTCAATAGTTGGTTAATAAACTTCTCTGTGATTGGTTAAGAACCTGTTTCATAATGAAATCGGTATCCTAATGAGTATCACTATGCAACTAGTTGCAGCCATCAATTGACAGCATTATACAATATGAATAGAAAAATATTGTAATGAGTGAGATGTGGGTATACAAAATAAACCAAAATATAAACCGTAACCTTGCTAAAAATTATGGAAAATTGATAACTAATTTAATTTTGTTTCATTTATATCAATTTTCATTCCATATATTTCGTGAATTGAACCTCTTGAGTGAGAAAGCACGGCAACCGTTTTGCGCGCACGTGGCCGGCACGTCCCACTGTGCGGCGCCGCGGGGGCCGGCGATCGTAAAGCGCATGCGCCGCCATAATGCCCACGCGGCGCCGCCATCTTTGTCCTCGCGATCCGGTAAGTGAACCTAAAAGTTAATCGCGCATAAAGCCATTGCCAGGGCTGCCAAATTGCGCGGCAGCGCCCGCGGCCCTCCAGAGCGCGCGCTGGCGTCCAACGGCTCCTCTGCCCCGCCCCCTCCGCACACACACACACACACACACACACACACACACACACACACACACACACACACAGCCACTGCCGATCGCGACGTAGGTCTTTGGCCCACTGAATGGGTTCGGGTTTGGAGGTGCGATTCTACCAAGGGCTGTGGAATCTCCAACCATTTGTACTTCAAGAGGAACTTTGTAACGCTTGAATTTTACTACAAAGAATATGTGTCCTTAGGATGGCTCGTGGAGAGCGTGATAGCTTTCCGAGCTGCGAGCCCGGGTTCGATTCCCAGTCGCGGAAAAATTGAGCTGTAGCTTTTCATTACAATTGTGTTAATTTCTTTAGCTGTAACGAAGGAAAAACTCAGGCAGACCGAGAATGCTGGATACGGTGAAGGGTTTACGTTGTGCACTCCACATAATTCCCTTTCCCACGAACATTAAATGGAAACAGTACCCAAGCTTGGGAACACCGCTGGCTGAAAGAAGTCGGATTAATCCGACGCTATAATGAAAAATACATGCATACACCATCATCGGTATGTTGTATCCATAGTAGCGTGATGGAGATCACGTATCAAAGAGCTGGTAAAATCTATTTCCGTTTTATTGTACATCTGAGGCCCTTGCTGTGCATAGAGATGTACCCCTCCTTGGCTAAGACTCGGTGTAGTCACTGTAGTTCTACAAGTCATTGCACAGTGTCTAGCCCACGTCGCATATTGTACGATGTATATAGCAAAAGCCCACCCTATGACGCTTAGTCTTATATTAGAGAACTAGTGGTGCTACAATTGAACTTATTTTCTGGCAGTATCGTTAATGGCTAAGTAATGTTATAATATGACAATTTATATCTCACCCTTTGAATGAATGAATGAATGCCTTATTTTACGTGACAAGACTCAGGCCATGAGGCCTGCTCTTCCTCCTGACCACGCAAATTTCATTACGCTTCTTTCACCTACTAGGGGAGAAAAAAGGTATTACTTGGGCGACGAAACAGGCAATTTGAATTTAGCTCAGAGGCTTCATTTAGACTTGAGGATCTTTTACATGCAGTAAATCTACTAACATGGGACAACCGGCTTTACTTCCACCCTTTAACTATACCACTTGACAAATTCTTAAACAAACCAAGCGTGAAAAATACATATATTTTTAAATTCAAACGTTTAAACAGAAAAAAGCTTTCTGCCATTAAATTCAGTATATTCATGTTCTAAATAAATGTACCAACGATGAGCGATGTGTATTTTAGCCGTAAATAAAATTATAAGTTTACTTAACGGAAACCAACGGCGGCCGTCATTATCGCCTTTTGTTATCACTACGGCGTTAAAACAATGGGTTACAACAACCAACAATGACCGCTAATGCGTATGGGACACACATTTTGCAAATCAGCATTCTTCATACCGCTAGCAAGAAAATGAAAATTGATTGAAAAATATGATAATTAAATATAATATTGTTATAGTCATCAAAATTACTCGTTTTTACTCGAATTTTCGTCATTCTCACACCTTCTTCAACACAGCAAAATGACATACTCGTTTTCACATTGAACTCAATTATAACGCAGTTTAAATTGATTTAATTATTAAATTATATTGAACATAATCTTTCTTTTCAAGATTCGAATGACGGCTTTCAAGTACTTCTCCAATTACGTACAATTGGAGTGAAACCACCTCAAAAAGAAACGCGGGAAATTCGAATTTACAATTTCAAATTATTTTCCAATTTTGAAAAATACAGAGACTGTCGAAAAAGGAACCAGCGCCACTTTCTTTACCGATCTTCGCTACATACGTGAAAAAATATTAAGAAAAATCTATTGCCGTTTCCGAGAAAAATAATTGCATAAAATTCAAAAATATTTTGACACCAAATTTTACAAAAAATACACATTTTAGAAAACATGAAAATTACTTTTCAAGAAGACCTTTCTTTGATAAAGACCTTTCATTATGAAAAAAGTTACCATCATAATTGTAGTTGTAGGAAGACGCTGAAAATATTTTCAGTTTTTTCAATTTTCGAAAAACCAGAGATTTCAGTGTACATGAGACCTGCACCATTCTCTTACACGTTCTTTACGCTAAGTTTCAAAATAAGTCAAAGAAATTTGTGCCGTTTTTAAGAAAAATGGTTTTAAAAATAAGAAAAATTGCCTACGTTTGACACAAAATTTCGCCAAAAATCCTATTACTTTCGAAAAATGGGACATGATATTATTTTTAAATTTGTTTTTCATTAACACATTTTATTAAGAAATATTGTTTATCTTCATAATTGTAGTTGTAGGAAAAGGCCGATTTTTTTTGAATTTTTGCAATTTTCAAAAACCAAAATTTTTAACGAACATGAGACCTACACGATTCTATTCAGCGTTCTATTCGCTATTTAAGGTTAAAATTTAATCAAAATTATTGATGTCATTTTTGAGAAAAAAAGTTTAATTAAATTAAAAATTGCCCATATTTTACACCAAACTACGCGAAATTTACTCACATTTTTGAAAAATTGTATATGACCTTATTTCAAAATCTATCTTTAAGGATCATGTTTTAATAATAGAAAACACTTTCTATAATATTACGACTCCGAAAAAATGTTAATCTGTTGCAATTTTCGGAAAATAAGTGATTTCAACGAAAATCATCCTGCACTATTCTCTTAAACGTCATTCACGCTATCAAACAATAAAATTTAATAAAAAATGTTGGAGCCATTTTTTAGAAAAATTTGAATTTGTCCAGGGATTTTGTATAAAGTAACCTCCAAAAATTAAAATATCGGTTTCAAATTCAAAGGGCCGCTACATCGACTAGATCGTTTGAGTTCAATTGAGTATCAATTTTGGAGAAAATCGGCTGAATGGTGTAACCGCTTGAGTTATTCACAGACGAGCAGACGTTTTAACACGAATCGATATTTCGTGGATCCAAAAACAGATTCTGCCTACACGTTGCGTTAGAGTTTTCCCCCCTAAATTTAGTAACTGAATTTATCCACTTTTTGTTGCCAGGGTCTGGCAATAAGATCTTTTCTGCCAAAAATTCCCGTTTTTCAGCGCAGCATTGCATAACTTTGTCTCTACTGAATAAGCGAGTGAATAGCGAGCAAGAAAAAAGAGCTATGTTACAACTAGATGACCGCAATAGCGGTCCACGGCATCTCGTCACGCATTTAGTCTTAACCCCTGCTCACACACTGTATGAAGGAGAAGAAATTATAGATACGGTTCAAGGGTGATACTTGATATGCTAGGAATTCATATCAGGTCACAACATTCTTCCCTTACGTCAGATTCAAACATATAAGTAACATTATAAAATGGGATAATAAAAACACTTTTAAAACTATGTAAGAAAATTAACAATTATCCGTAAAGATGTATTTGCTTTGTAAACATTGAATGGATTGAGAACGTTTTAATTAAATATCCAACTAAAATAGATTGGTAAAATTATGTTCAAGATTTTAATCGCTTCGTAAAATATATTTCATTAGAATTCTCTTTTATTTAGTTGGGTTCGTAATTAACGAAACAACTTTCTAGTAATTTTAGGAATAAATCTTCAGTAACTAGTGGTGTACTATTGCAATCACGTTTAACGCGAAATTAGGGTCAATAGTGAGAATCCGTCAATTTTGATTGGATACTGTCCCTTTTTATATTCAATATTTTAATTTCACATTATTTTTGTCAGCTTTAAAAGCTTCCTACTATTTTAATACTTTCAGTGAAACCAGAACAATATGAAATAATAATATTTGGATAACTTGACAAATTAACAAGGTTTAAGTATTAACAGAAGTGGATCATTCCCGTTCCATAATTATTAAGATTGTGGATCGGATAATTCTTTGTATCTGGGAATATTGCTTTAAACATAGTGAAGAAAACGTAAAATAAATAATGATCATAAGATCTTTGAAATTGAAAACTGTTAAATACTCTCAACGGTGCATGATAGGAAAAGAAATGAAGAGTTTTTATACATGACTGAAAGATGATTATTGCAAGTAACCTATATTCTTATGTAGTAAATTACCTAGATAAATTTTAATAATCTTTGCTAAGTAAATAACATATATGAAGTTAGCACCTCTTGTGATTGTGTGTAATAATTGGTTTATTAAATGTAATGTTTTGATTATTTAGAGCCTAACATTAATTAAAATATTATATTCCAATACTACAGTTTCGCACCACACCATACCATTAATCTACAGAGTAAATAAAGTAATTCAATGTAATTAAATTTTGTGTATAATGAGGTATATTTATTTAGAGAGCAATGCAATATCAAATGTTCTCAGATAATTCGTTGAATTTCAATTAATATATGTCATTAGACTTCACTGAAAAAACATGGATGCAATTTTTGCAAACGTCTCAAACAATTCCGTAATTCCATGTGTATCATAGTTCTATATATTATCCATAGGTGTTTCAGCAACATTCAGATTCTCTTGATGAGCCCGCTCAACGTATGCTTGTCATTCCTGCCCAACTCTAACACTTTGCACCCTTAAGGACATTGCACCACTTACGATTTATCTTGGTGGAATGCAGAGCTTCAATGACATTTTATTGTGCGTTGTGTGTTTGGTGGGTTATTGCCAAAACAAGGTACTCTTACGCAAACAAGAGTTGTATGTTCTCTACGAGGAAAAAGGACTGATTTATCTTTCTCGAACACTTTGGGAAATTACTCGTGAGAAGATGAGGTGACTCCCATACTTCTTTACAACCGCTTTTGTGTTCCACACGTTCTAGAGCGTACGACCGCAGATTTTCGCTCGCCTTTTCACAGTGTAATTGTACTTGCCGTATACACTGTAAAAAGTAGTAAATTGGGATTAGGACTATATGAATGACCTTGTCTGTCCTGGTTACGCTGCGTCGAAGATGCCGACGTTTCGACCATCTTTTCGTGGTCTTCCTCAGGGCTGGTCAGACCAGCCCTGAGGAAGACCATGAAAAGATGGTCGAAACGTGGGCAACACAGCCTTCGACGCGGCGTCACCCGGACAGCCACGATCGTTCACATGACTCCGGCCGCGAAAGCCTACGACTTCAGTCAGGGCTATATGTGCGACTCGATGCAAATTGGATGAACTCAGACATGACTGATTGACTTGCAAGCTAGGAGGGTGGACAGAATATCGAATATTTTAATTAAATAAGATTTTTACTTTAACAGAATGTTTATTAAAAAAAAAATTAATATTGATGGGTTAGCTTTTCGACGTTCACTACATATAAATTAGGCAAATGAATTGATGTGGTGTTATGTAGGAATGTTTAGAGCTGAATTACTGTTCAATAATGTATATGAAAAATAGCTTATGTTAGTTATTTTTAACCCATCGTTGGTAGATCGCTCGTATATCAAACGTTTAACCCAATAACGCCCAACATAATTTTGTGCGCGTAGTACTCGACCATTGTCAGAGCGTAGGCTTCCGCGGCCGGAGTCATGATTAACTTGGCTATCCGGGAGACGCCGCGTCCAGGGCACAGGTGCCGACGTTTCGGTCGCCATTCTGCGACCTTCCTCAGGGCGTATTACTGCAGTAGGCCCTGGACGCGGCGTCTCCCGGATAGCCAAGTTAATCTCGACCATTGTCGTCGCCTCCGTGGGGTCATAGTCATTGCCGGAGTTCTCTGGTAGCATGTTTTTGCAACTTTTCTCGCCAAATCATTGTTGTGTTGTTAAATTATTCTACAAGAGCACTCCAAACGCTGTTTTTAAGAAGAAGTAGCAAAACCGTTAGACCTTAGCTGCACATGCCAAGTCGACTTCGGTGCAGACCAACACTCCCTTTCCTCTAAACCGGCCTTTCCCTCCGACTTAACCATAGCATACAGCAGCTAATAACAGTTGTAGATGAAGATTCGAATCGAACAAAATCATGAATACACCCTTGCCTGGAGCTTGTCAGAATACAATGCTTTAGCGACCTTCACAAAATTGTCATCTTGCATGCAAGAATTAAAAATAAATTGCTTAGATGTTTCCGAAAAGCCCAAACTACATGTGTTCGAATTGCACATTAAATAAAACAAGAGAAGTTCCAGTAAAAATTAATATGTCGCTGGATCTGTAAATAGATCGCTGCGAGTTAATGAATAGTGTATAATGATACGATTGTTCAATATCGCATTGTAAGTTCAAATTCATTGGGATCGGTGTTTATGGCGATTCACGGATAATCAGGCAGTGTTGTGAAAAGTTTGCAACACTACATTTGAATTTATTACTTTCTAAAATGCAGTGAATGTTCTATGGAACTTTCTGCAACATACACCTGACAATACAATTTAATGTAGTTCGTTCCAAGACGAATATTATTTGTTAACTTCAATGGTTTGGGAAGTCATTTAACAAATATTTCGTATGCTCTACAGTGTGCAATGTCACTCTGGACTCTCGCTTCCTGGCTTCACGCTCGGGCAAGACGTTCGGGCAGATCAAGTCCCCGTCGCTGGAGGGCCCCGCCTTCTGCTGGTTCCTGCTGCAGCCGGACATCGGCCAGCGCGTGGAGGTGCAGGTCTACCGCCTGGTGAGCGCCGGCCGCTTCAACGGCACCAGGTGAGCGAGCGGAGGGGCTTGTGGTTGGGTGAGGGCGGATCAATTCCTGTCGCTGGAGGGCCCCGCCTTCTGCTAGTACCTGCTGCAGCCGGACATCGGCCAGCGCGTGGAGGTGCAGGTCTACCGCCTGGTGAGCGCCGGCCGCTTCAACGGCACCAGGTGAGCGAGTGGAGGGGTTTGTGGTTGGGTGAGGGCAGATCAATTCCTGTCGCTGGAGGGCCCCGCCTTCTGCTGGTACCTGCTGCAGCCGGACATCGGCCAGCGCGTGGAGGTGCAGGTCTACCGCCTGGTGAGCGCCGGCCGCTTCAACGGCACCAGGTGAGCGAGTGGAGGGGTTTGTGGTTGGGTGAGGGCAGATCAATTCCTGTCGCTGGAGGGCCCCGCCTTCTGCTGGTTCCTGCTGCAGCCGGACGTCGGCCAGCGCGTGGAGGTGCAGGTCTACCGCCTGGTGAGCGCCGGCCGCTTCAACGGCACCAGGTGAGCGAGCGGAGGGGCTTGTGGTTGGGTGAGGGCAGATCAATTCCTGTCGCTGGAGGGCCCCGCCTTCTGCTGGTTCCTGCTGCAGCCGGACATCGGCCAGCGCGTGGAGGTGCAGGTCTACCGCCTAGTGAGCGCCGGCCGCTTCAACGGCACCAGGTGAGCGAGCGGAGGGGCTTGTGGTTGAGTGAGGGCGGATCAATTCCTGTCGCTGGGGAGCCCCGCCTTCTGCTGGTTCCTGCTGCAGCCGGACATCGGCCAGCGCGTGGAGGTGCAGGTCTACCGCCTGGTGAGCGCCGGCCGCTTCAACGGCACCAGGTGAGCGAGCGGAGGGGCTTGTGGTTGGGTGAGGGCGGGTCAATTCCTGTCGCTGGAGGGCCCCGCCTTCTGCTGGTTCCTGCTGCAGCCGGACATCGGCCAGCGCGTGGAGGTGCAGGTCTACCGCCTAGTGAGCGCCGGCCGCTTCAACGGCACCAGGTGAGCGAGCGGAGGGGCTTGTGGTTGGGTGAGGGCAGATCAATTCCTGTCGCTGGAGGGCCCCGCCTTCTGCTGGTTCCTGCTGCAGCCGGACATCGGCCAGCGCGTGGAGGTGCAGGTCTACCGCCTGGTGAGCGCCGGCCGCTTCAACGGCACCAGGTGAGCGAGCGGAGGGGCCGTGGTTGGGTGAGGGCAGATCAAGTCCCCGTCGCTGGAGGGCCCCGCCTTCTGCTGGTTCCTGCTGCAGCCGGACATCGGCCAGCGCGTGGAGGTGCAGGTCTACCGCCTGGTGAGCGCCGGCCGCTTCAACGGCACCAGGTGAGCGAGCGGAGGGGCTTGTGGTTGGGTGAGGGCGGGTCAATTCCTGTCGCTGGAGGGCCCCGCCTTCTGCTGGTTCCTGCTGCAGCCGGACATCGGCCAGCGCGTGGAGGTGCAGGTCTACCGCCTGGTGAGCGCCGGCCGCTTCAACGGCACCAGGTGAGCGAGCGGAGGGGTTTGTGGTTGGGTGAGGGCGGATCAATTCCTGTCGCTGGAGGGCCCCGCCTTCTGCTGGTTCCTGCTGCAGCCGGACATCGGCCAGCGCGTGGAGGTGCAGGTCTACCGCCTGGTGAGCGCCGGCCGCTTCAACGGCACCAGGTGAGCGAGCGGAGGGGTTTGTGGTTGGAGGTGCAGGCAGATCAACGCCTGGTGAGCGCCGGCCGCTTCAACGGCACCAGGTGAGCGAGTGGAGGTTTGTGGTTGGGTGAGGGCAGATCAATTCCCTGTCGCTGGAGGGCCCCGCCTTCTGCTGGTTCCTGCTGCAGCCGGACATCGGCCAGCGCGTGAAGGTGCAGGTCTACCCGCTGGTGAGCGCCGGCCACTTCAACGGCACCAGGTGAGCGAGCGGAGGAGTTTGTGGTTGGGTGAGGGCAGATCAATTCCTGTCGCTGGAGGGCCCCGCCTTCTGCTGGTTCCTGCTGCAGCCGGACATCGGCCAGCGCGTGGAGGTGCAGGTCTACCGCCTGGTGAGCGCCGGCCGCTTCAACGGCACCAGGTGAGCGAGCGGAGGGGTTTGTGGTTGGGTGAGGGCAGATCAATTCCTGTCGCTGGAGGGCCCCGCCTTCTGCTGGTTCCTGCTGCAGCCGGACATCGGCCAGCGCGTGAAGGTGCAGGTCTACCGCCTGGTGAGCGCCGGCCACTTCAACGGCACCAGGTGAGCGAGCGGAGGGGTTTGTGGTTGGGTGAGGGCAGATCAATTCCTGTCGCTGGAGGGCCCCGCCTTCTGCTGGTTCCTGCTGCAGCCTGACATCGGCCAGCGCGTGGAGGTGCAGGAGGAGATGGTGTTCAACTGGAACATTGGGGTCTTGATGCAGAAGTCCGTGAGGTTATAAAATTTCAGTTATTGCATGTGTGATTGTTTTGGGTCAGACTCGTGAATTGTCTCGTGAACCGTACTTCTCATTGATTAGAGATGAGACCATAAGACTGCTATATGGTTGAGGGCAAGTAGGAGCATGTCCGCGGCCATGTTACACGTTTCAAGAGCTTAGCAAGCATGAGTGTATCCCGTAAGTGTGAGTCTATAAGGAGACAGGAGGAAACAAGAATGAAGAAGAAAAGATCATGCACAGTGCGCGGCCGTTTGTTAAGGTATTACTACAGAATTCGTTTTTCATTCATTGGCGAAATCACGGAAAGCTACGAATCAGAGCACTTGCTTCCCAGAGTTCTCCTCCAGAGTTTGAATTTGAGCCACATATTTAATTAGTGTCACACTCCGCCTCCATCCTGATTCGAATACTTGTACCTTTCGGGTAGAGAAACTGCAATGGCCACGGTAGTTGCCGTGAGCTATCTCATCGTGTGGGGGTGGGTTGTGGTGTTGCAGCTGCGAGGGCGGCTTCCTGCAGCTGGTGGACGGCCAGGAGCCCACTCCTCGAGCGGGGGACGTGCAGATCTGCGGTGGCAACGAGCGCTACGCCCCGCCTGTCGTGCTCTTCGCGGACCGCGGGCCCGCGTCCCTCATCTTCCAGTGAGTTTACATATGCCACCATACACTGAAATCTGCTCAAAAGCCCACCTCGATAAAGTGGCCACCTGCATCAGCCGCCTATTTTTCGTGAAACCGATTGATTTTTACGCAAGGCACGTAAATATTCTCTTTTATCTGTGACCACTTGGCCAAGTGGGCAGTGAACAGGCATTTTCCGTAGTGAATTTCATTAAGCGGTCCCCCACAGTGAGTTTGAACTGTATTATTGCAAGAAATGAAGAATTGTTGGAAATTTTGGATGATTTAATATCTTTCTACGTCGGGAGACATTGTCAGATTATTTCGAATAATTCCAGAGCCAGTTATCTCACTGAGGGTTACTTTCTGTTTCAGGTAATAATAGATTATATTAATAAATATCTCTTAATGAAACTAAAACGCGTTTTGTTATCTTTTCCTATGTTTATATTATCATTTTTATGGATTGCTAATTCGTACTTTCCTTCTATACGAATTGGTTAAGAACTCGCAGAGCACCTGCGTGCGTGAATCCGATCTAAACGTCACTCGCTAATAATAATAATAATAATAATAATAATAATAATAATAATAATAATAATAATAATAAAATTGTCTTTATTTGTGGCGAGGCTCAGGCCTTGAGGCCTGCTCCTCCGCCTAACCACTTTAATTAATTTTACAATTTCAAAAATTATATTTGAGGCGTTCGGATGTAATTAATATTAACTGACATTTCATGACGCAGAGGAAAAAAATCAATTTGTTCTACTAATCTTGTAAGAAGAAGAGGGAAATAATCAATTCTTTGCTACTGGAACCAAATAACATGTGTATAATATTTCATTTTCGATACGAAATACCATGCCTCCAGACGACAAAATGTAGTAATGAATATTGCCATAGTTGATGTTGAATTAATGTAGTTGATTGGAAGCCTGTGTTTTTCGCATTCTGCGAGTTTAAAGAATGGGATTTTTTTTTGTGTGAAACTCCGTTAACCCAATAACAATTTTATAAATGAATCTAAAGTGAATGTTCTTATCAACAGATAACGAAAAGCCTCTTTGTTACGGCTAAAATCGCATTCCAGAAACATTCATTAAATGAAAAGCCGTCACAGTGGTATAAAGCGATTTGTACCGCAGTCCTTTTGCGGATTTCGAGCGTATTGTGGGAGGGTGTGGCGCTTTGAGAGCTTTGTGGGCTATGAGAATGATCCGCGCAGATTCGGGCGTTTGAGCGGCGTTCGTGTTCGTTGCAGGATCGGCGAGAACACGCGGCGCTCTCAGTTCCTGGCCTACTACAGCTTCACCCCCAGCGGCGGCGGCGGCGCCGTCGGCTTCCAGGCGCGCGGCGGCCGACGCATTGACCTCACAGGTAGGCGGTGCATTACGTCATATGCATGCCACATATATGAGACTAATGACGTATGGAGTGACGTGATATATGGAATGTCATGATGTGATATATGACGTGACAAATGACATGACATGACATGACGTGACATGTGACGTAACATACGACGTAACATATGAATTGTCATATGACGTGACATATGATGTGACAAATAATTTAATACCTGATGTGATACATAACTCTTGATTTGCGACGTGTCACAAATCCGAACCCGAATTGCGGCATGTTATTCTGAGTGGTTAAAAAAAGCCCTCGGCTCTTTAAATTCAGGTGTGTCACGATACCATAAGTCGTGGGTGAAATCCTGTTATTGTTAAATTGTAAGCGTATTTCCGACAGCAACGAAAATAATATACTCCATGGTGGCAAAACTTTCGATACTTTTAGATCAAATCGACACAAGAAAGGGGAAAGCTTCTTCACACCAAACTTATTACTCCTAGATAACGGCGAAAGTAAATACCCCTGTGTATCCTCTACTTTTTGTTGGTACTGCTGCACAGACATTTATTGGAGCGATTGAAGGTCATTATGAGGAAAAAAAATCTATTCTTTGTTCGAGGCCTCTATCAGAGTTCTTGACAAATGTTTCAGATGAGCATGAAAAAAACAGAGCTTACAATGCGAAGACTTTCTGAACGATGTAACAAAAAAGTTGAAAAATGAAAGCGTGAAATAATAAAATATTTAAAAATGGTAAAGTATCTCCGTATTAAATACACGAGTACACATCAAGAAGTCAGAGAATAAATTGAGATTATTCTAAAAGTACAAACAAATAAGTAATGCTGAGGTTCAAAAGGGCCCGAAGTATGATTCGAGGTTTAATGGACACTAACAAACTTGCTTATTTACTATTATTTAATACTATCCGGGTTGCGTACTTGGTGTGGCCGGTCGCTTGAGATGCTAAATCCGTAGAGGCAGTGCTTCCTCCAATCCGAAAGGACGGTGCAGATTTCGCGTCCCCACTTTCACTTTTATTCAAAGTAAATCCAAAATGTTCTTCGTAACACTGGAGTTAGGTATCGTAAGTATGAATAATTATTTGAAAAACCTTCGTATTTCGTTTTAAAAAACATGCACCGCCTTCTGGGTGAGTGAAGCCCTATTAATCGAATGTCAGTAGCCCTATTAGTCGACTTTCTTTATCTATTTCTAGGTAGAGGTAGCATGACTTTTCACGGATGTAAAATTATAATGGAAGTAAAAGGGTTAATAATTATGTAAAATTCATAATTGTTGATAAAATACGAGAAACAAATTAATTACGTACGTACATACGTCTCGCATTCACTGAAAACCTGAATGTACGAGTTACCGCTGTTTGTTTACCGTATTGTATTATTTCGTGTAAATGAGGTATCTACCAGTTTTTGTAATTTTTGTTGTTTATGCATGATTGCTGGGAGTAATGTAATAACGTTTTTCAGAGTGTGATTGGTTGTACCAAGACTTCCTGTGTCGAGAGCCTGGATCTTGTGTGTTAGCGAGTCCTGGCTACCCTGGTCTCTATCCTCCGAATCGACAATGCAAATATCACATCACAACCAGTTCCATCCAAACACAAGTGCACATCAGCTTCACTTCTTTGCTCCTGCCATACAAGTGAGATTCATTACTTTATTCTCTACACATGCATCATTCTAAAAGTTAGACATCGACTATACAAGAGAAAGGTGTCATTAAACTAATGAGTTTTGCCAAAAATATTGCAAATATAAAAATTATTCATTTTATTATCTGTTTAAAGTATGATAAAAAATGTTACATTCAAGAGTATTTTTTTCTCCTTATTAACGACGCTCTTTTCGAATTTAATTCAAGTAATAAATTTATACTATTAGCTTGGAGAATACAGTTAATATATTTCAAATACATAGGTCAATGAATGTTTTGCAATGTTTTATTTGTTTCAGTCACTGTAGAACACACTATATTGCGATATATCAAGGATCAACTCCTTCTAGTCCACTTCTGAACACTCTGTGTTCAAATAGAAAGGCTCAATTTACATATTCTGGGCCTAAATTGCTTCTTGAATTTAGGTATGAATATTTGCAAAATTCGCTCGTTAGAAGAACACAGCCGGTGTGTTGAATAAAAAATGATTGAAATAGTTAACTTTCTAATAATTTTTCTTTTACTTGTCAGCTCTGGACCACCAGTCCCTCCCTATGATTATAATGGATTTTTAGCAACACTAGAGTTCACGGAAAAGATCACTAGCACAGAATCCTCCACTGGTTCAATTGTCAAGAGCACGGAACCTGGTGTAATGAGTAAGTAACCGAATGAATGTTGATATCACAGAGTGGTCATAAATTTTATATCATCTGTAGATAGTTTATTGCAGGCTATTTTTTTATAACCGTGTGCTATAGCATAAATAACATTGTGTAATATCATAAGTTAGATAATTTGCCACAAATAAAAAAAACAATCACAAATATTTACAGTATATTGAAAATTAACTGTTTTACACCTTTCGAACTGGATTTGGCGTTCCTTTCTCCAATCCATCATATTGAGTGCCATCTACAAGAGGCGCTTTGGTTTGACGCACGGGCCAAACTGTGCTACATTATTCTAAAAGCAAAATAATTTATGTGAAGCACACTTACGAAAATGACAAGAAAACATGCATAAATCTGTAGGCAACGCTTCTGATATGTTTTATGATTCACTCGGAGGAAATATGAGATGCAGTCCCTTGGAGTCACAAAGCACAGCTGGTAGAATTTCTGGGTGCGCCTAGTCCACGGGTGAGGTCTCAGCAGAATCATCGGCCGTGTCATGGCACTCCATGTTCTACCCACGTTTGCATTGGGTTCTTGGCCAACGACGACTTGCGTACATTTCCTACAACAATACAGTTCATCTCGTCACTTCCGCATGCCGGCTTTTCGCGGCTACTTCTGACCAGGTCCGCCCAGCCCCGGCCCGACAGCGTTCGGGAAACCGCTCTCACCGGCTGGCAAGTCTCAGGGCACCAACTATTGTCCCTGCGGTGCCTCTGATCGGGAGATCTGACCGTGGCAGGAATTAAGACACTAGCTGGAGAGCAAGGAAGAATCATCGTATCATCGCATCCATTGTCTGCTGGAGAAATCTAGCAGTCGGCTGCTCTGATTGTTAGTTTTCCGTACTTGCTCCGATCACCGCCAGGTGAATGCCGGGCCAGCACCCTAACAAACGTGCCACAGACCGCGCGCGATGTTTCCTTCCTCGTTCTTATCCTATCTTACTCCTTCCTTACACACACTACCACTCACATACACTACCACCGTTCTCGGGAGCATAGAGGTTGTCCCGGCTGGGGTAGTACCCCACTGGGGAAAATATCTGAATGAAGACCCACACACTCACACAGACACAATCCGAAGTGTAGGTCAAATAGAAACAAATATTTAACGTTTTCGTAGATGGTTACGTGTAATAAAACTTGTAACGCACGTCGATGTTGTGTTTTCACAAACAAAACTACAATAAAAATTCGTTCAACCAACAAAAAAATAATTACAGACAGTGAAAAAATATTATGAACAGGCATTTCATTCATATCATAGCCGCTAGAACTGTCTCATTGATACTAAACAAACTCGGAAACTTCAGCAAAATAAAAAATATTTTCGAGTCGTATTTATAATATTATGTATAAAGTGAATGATAATGTAGAATTTGCGACCGCTCTGCATTTCTACCCTCTTGCTCCTTTTCAACATCTAAACGATTCAACCTTGAAATGATTGTTTTGCTTTGATAACGGGGCTACGTTGGCACCCCTTTTGGAGGCATGCTCTGTAGAAGCACGCTTCCCGGAGGTCGAATGCTCTGTTGCAGTGGATGGAACAAGTCCCCCACGTCGTCCTCTTTCTCGTACAGGGTGCGATCTGGTTTTCTCTGGGAACGATACCCGCTCGGGGCACTTCGACACCAAAGACCGCCCCTGGAGCCCGCTGTGCACTTTGACGTTCATCGGACGGCTCACCGACATCGTGCACATTTCGCTATTTAACTATCAGCTCCGGTAAGTTGGTAAAACTGCAAGCAGTATTGTAAGTGTCTGGATGCACGTTAAAAGTTCAGTGTAGGTTTCCGAATACGTAAGTATATGCTTTTCATAAAAGTTTTCAGCCTTTTGCGAATACAGTTTATCGAGAATGCATTTCAAAACAGTTTGAGTGTGTTTGTTTCACGTAATATTGGCTACCGCATAACGAATTAGTGGTTCTCCAGATTCAATATTTTAAACTCACAGGTGGTTATTATACAGATAAAGAATTGATTATATATTTTGCTTCTCTAATGTGTTGTAAAAACGTTAAATATATATTATGTTGCTCTATTCCAGTTTATTACATACACAGTTAAGAAAATTTCCACAAAAAGCTCACAATTATGGCGTACGCTCAAACTATCTTGCTATGTGTTCACATACTGCTATTTGTTTCTGAAGATAATTGTTAGACAAAAACTCTTCAGATAAATAAGTTATAAATTTTATTTACTGAGTGTAGGAGAAGAGGAACGTCTAATGTTTTAACACTGATCGTTCCAGAGCACCTTCGTGTCAAACTGTGGCGGAAGTGTACGATGGCTACGCCGACGATTCTGTGAAGCCACGCCGACGCTTGTGTAGTCCCCTCACGAAACACGCCCAGGATCCCAGCGGCAGGTTCGTGTGGGGATGAGCATCGTCCTTGACTCTTGACTTTACCATATTTTTTCTTCTGTTTTCTTTCTCTGTTTTTAAGTAGTTAGTAGAATTGTTCGGTAAGTTTCAGTTTCATATTTCTTCCATAGAATATTTTATGAGTTTGCAGGAATTATCGTCAGGTCAAAACACATTCACATCCCTCACTATATTTTAGACATTGAAAACTGACTATTAATATTATTTGTTTATGATTAATAATTCGTGTTTAGTGTGATGTACATAACTTCTTTGTATTTGTTATATTTAATTCGTTAATTTTCTCATTCAACAATAAAATTTATTTCTATATTTAAGAAATACTTCATTTTTGTACAGGTTTCTTGAGCAACAAACCTTTGTCTCCTCGGACAATGTGCTAACTCTTGTTTTGCGTCGCCCCTCTCCTTCATTTGGATCAAGCGAGAAGGAATTTTTGAACGGAGCTTTCCTCTTCCATGATGGTCAGTATAAAATGTTGCGATAGCATTCCAATTAGAAATAATGTAATCAAAATTATAACCATTAATATCGGTTTCGTAAATCATATTTGTGTTCTAATTTAATTTGGGAATCTGCATCAATTTCATATGTATTACTTGAAATTTACATGCAAAATATATTTGCATACTTCATTCGGTTAATTATTGCGTAGAACAAGTTGATGGCACGCTGCGGCCCGACACGCTGTGTGATGTGGACTACTACGGGCTGAGCAGCCCGCGTCAAGGCCACGTCACGAACCCTGGGGGCCAGCAGCTGTTCTGGAACTACGAGGGGAACTTACGATGCTCCCAGAGGTTCATTCCGGCGGCCAACCAGAGCATCACTTTGACGGTAAGGTCTCTTCGGGAACTTACGATGCTCCCAGAGGTTCATTCCGGCGGCCAACCGGAGCATCACTTTGACGGTAAGGTCTCTTCGGGAACTTACGATGCTCCCAGAGGTTCATTCCGGCGGCCAACCAGAGCATCACTTTGACGGTAAGGTCTCTTCGGGAACTTACGATGCTCCCAGAGGTTCATTCCGGCGGCCAACCAGAGCATCACTTTGACGGTAAGGTCTCTTCGGGAACTTACGATGCTCCCAGAGGTTCATTCCGGCGGCCAACCAGAGCATCACTTTGACGGTAAGGTCGCTTCGTGACGTAATGGGCGAACCCTTGTATCAGTTGCGAAAGATCGCTTGCAAACTTCTGCTTGTTTTATGGAAGTTCGTCTGAGTAATACAATCCTTACGTCACTACTTTGGGAATGCGACAATTGTCTCTTTCTTTGTCTTCAATTTCGTCTCCACCTCCTTCTCCCGCCACACTAATTTGTATCCATCTCCACCTTTACTTCTAACTTCTCCTCAATTGTTCCCCATTCTACCTTTTTATCTCTACATCCACCTTATATTTTATCTCCACCTCTAGATTCCAGCTTTTTCTTGAAACTCAGTTTCGACTCCACATTCGTATTTGAGTTGACTTCTCCGTCTCTTAGATTTCGTCTCTTTATTTTCGTTTGTCATCTCGTATTTACCTTCTTTTACTTTCCGTTGCCTTCGCTTCGACACACAATGCACCTTTTGACATGTCCATCACATTTCACCCCGTTATTGCTTCCGATTTGGCTTTTTTCTTCCCTCTTCGCCATCTTGTTGACTTTGTTTTCGTCTTTCTCCTCACACTCCATCTCCACCTCAAACTCCGCCTTTCCTTTGCCTTGTTAACGACCGCATTGGCAGTCACGTGGCAGAATATATTCAAGCACAAGGGCCTTGCATCATTTGACTGACCAAAGCACCAGTGTTGATCGGCTGAAAATTCGTCGCAAGAAAGGTGAGTTTTACAATGCATCTGCAGAAAGAGAGGGCTCGTATTGCAAAATAGTTATTTTTGTATCAAGCCCGAAAAATGAGATAGTTTGGATGAGGTGTTTATCAACTGTGTCGGAGCTGAGGTTGGTAAAATAACCGACTCCAAAATCATTCAATTTCGGCCGAGGAGCATACAACAATTTTTCGTATTCTACCTCCCAATTTTAGGTTTGAATTTTTAGAGAGATATCGTTTATACCATGCGGTTTCGTCTTATAGATGCAGATATTCTTTTTTATTATCGCCTCTGAAGTTGTCCGTACTGTCACAATTGTTAAACCGTGTAGAATTTGTGGCTGGATTTGGAGATTTGTTTCGTAAGTATGGAGTGCGAAATTCCAAAGATTATAAGTGAGGAAGCTGAAGTTGATACAGAGAGTTTATTTCCACAAAAATCAAAGGATTCACACGAAAGAGAGTATGACCTCTTTTTAAAATGAAAAAGAGAGAAACGTGTAACCGCGGTAAATGAAACAACTATTGTGGCCTACCTCTATGAAAAGGTATTATACTTTCATAAGGAAGACGTGATAGTTCCAGATATAATATTTCAGAATATGTCAAATTGTGTTTTTAATATAAATGTTAACAATACATATGTTAAAAACATTCTCTGTTAAAAAAATAATAAATATTTTATGCAAATGTGTGAACAGTAATTTTTGCATTGTCTTGTGCATTGACGTTGCCATGGTAACTGTCCTCTAAAATTCATCCTTGGTCTAGGCCCCAAAAGCTCACCTTCATGGCGTATAAATTCTCTTCCAAATACGGGTTTTGAAGTGAGGATACGAAAAATTATTTTTTATTACCTTAGTTCAAATATAGTCTTCAGAAATAATGTATTTAATCAACGGCACAAGGTGCCGTTGATTCAATATATTATGTGTGGCTGTCATTCATTGATGGTTCTTCGGTAGAAGACAGTGGCCATCAGCAGACGAGGAAAGTAAACTCTTCCTTTATCTTTTTTAAGTTCTTCCTCATTTTTAATGCCACTGCGTTGATATTGAACTAATGAATGAAAGGACTGGAATAATTCTTCTAGAATCATCAATTGATCAAGTCGTCGGTAATTGTCAAAGAAGACTATTCCTTCCCGCTTCGGTCTGGCCCTTCTCATCCTCCGTCCAGAACTGAACCTCTCGACGCGACGTTGCCATAGTGCACCGTCGTGACAATGCACCGCTAAAAAAGGATTGCAAAATCGGTTGGGAAAACAGCATTATGTGCTCAAAATACCGATTTTGCTGTATCCCTTTCCGCGCCCCCACTGTTAAGGTAGAAACACGCAGAACGCGACGCGACTCGGAATGACAAGATCAATTTCATGTATTAAAGTGCATGTATTTAAAGTATTATTTCATGTATTGAAGTGCATGCATTAAATAATGCACCGAGCACGAGCACATACCAAGCGGCGCGGCGCAATTTGGAGCAGTCAAGTTTAATTTTTTCGTGCGAACTTCCCTTAACCTTCCGCGATCAGCACTCACCAGCGTGAGATCATGGATGAGGAAACGTTATTCAACGATGTGTTTTTTCGACGACACCATTTGGCAGAGTAAGCACAAACATCAGAACAGAGATGTTATTACCAAGATGTGGAAAGGAATTGCCCGGGCAATGGATTCAACTAGTATAAATTTTTTATATACTTATACCTCATAGATTTTCTATTCTATTTATATTGATTTCTTTAGTAAAAAAAACTGTATGTGACGTGTGGGGGAAAAGATCTGCGCACGTTTTCTTGAGTTTCAGCATCCTTTCCCAACATTTTAACTATAAATGGTTGAAAGATGAATAAAAGTTTAAAACAAAACAAACAAAATCAATAATAATAACAATAATAAAATTTAATTTATTATATTCATTCAAACCTAAAAAAATTTCATTCCCGCGAATTATAATGGGAAGTAGGTGGTAATATTCCACACGCCCCTGCCTTTCTGAACATACTGCATTCATCCAGTCTCTTCGCTTACAACTTAATGCTTTGCATTTTAAATACACATTTTCATACAAAGACAACCCTTGTGCTTTAGGCAGCGCCATTTTCCAACTATTCGCGCTAGTTCGCGTCGCGTTGCTTCGCGTTCAGTATGCGCTACTGAATCTGCCGCGTCGCGTCGCGTCGCGCCCTGTGTGTTTCTTCCATCAATGCTGTCTTATCACCCGAAGGGAATTGCGCGTACGGTAGGGAAACGGCGCCACCATTTTCGCATTTCACGGTGGCTTCTTTACATTTTCGTTCGTGCAAGTCACGTACTCACTGAATAAGTGTCGGGGTAATATCCCCTCTGTTTTTTCTGACAATTCCAAATCTCAAGTTATTATGCCTCTTCATATTAGGACGTTTATTACCAAAGAAATACTTTTTATGTATTTCTTTTGGTTGTATCATAATAAAATATAATCGATATTGCAGTTATTTCTGTAAGTTAGATTATATAATTATAATGAATAGTGTAACTGATAATATTTGTTCATACGTTTTGCTTGCAGATAACAACCTTGGCCCGACTATCCGCAAACCCCAATTGCCACACCCTGTGTGGAGACAGTGGGTGCCGCTGTGTAACAAAACTCATCCCTCTCTCGCAAATGGACCACTTGGCCATCATAACTGATCAAGGTCAAGTGTTATCTTGCCTCTGTGGGGATTTCCAGGTGACTATATTTTTATCACTTTTAGGTGCTCTCTACTGTTGCATGTAGCTTAGCTTCTACAAAAAATGAAATTTCGTAAAAAACGAACAATATATGCTTCATTCAGTAAAGTAAAACTAATTAAGAAACATGAAATAATTAGCGTTATGAAAAACTTTCAATAAACATTTCTCATCAATTATATTAGCTTTTGTTTCTTGACAACACATATGTGCCAGATCATATGTTGAAAAGTTTAAGAAAAAATTGATAATAATTAATTATTTTATGATGAGGTCCTTCTTCGAAATGTTATCTTCTGATGAATTATGAAAACAAAGAGACATGAATCGACGAGAGTATTTATCAAAAACTTCGTGGAATTCATGGTGTTTGGTAAAACTATTTTGAGCGTAAATTCTTCAGTAAACTCAAAACGAAAACATAAGATAGAAAATATACATCACTTAATTTTAACGCACTAATTCATAAAGCAACGTATCTTCTGGAATGATTTCACGTAAAATGTGGAAGTTATACAAAAAATTAACAAACAAAGTTAAGCAACAAAAAACAAGTACGAAAATAACACTTAACACTATAAAAACATAACACCAGAAACGAAATTAACTAATTTAATGAACAGTTATTAAATTATTACTAATTCGATTACTTCAGTCATTCAAAATTGTTTATCCTCTCCTCATTTCAAGTCTATGATGAAATTCATATTTTCCCCAAAAGACGGTTTTCACTAGTTTGTAGGTTTGAATCAGTTATTTTCTGATTTATTTCTGTGCGTGAATTTTCACCGAAACGATTCTTATAGTTTTAATAGGTACTCATAGTGCCAATTGTTGTCAATGAAGGGTGCAACATACATATTCACAGGGTTTGTATATTTGACATACGGAAGCAAAAGCAGGTGCATCTAGCGTGATGGTAAAACTGGATATTTTTTGAATCACGAAGGCAGTGTTTGAGGTTTGAACGAGTTGTTTCTCGCGTTCTCGTGAGTGGGCGCGAGGGAGATGTGTAACGAGGCGCGCGCGCGCCGTGCGCAGCAACAGTGGCTGCCCGTGAGCCTGCGCAGTTGGTCGCCGCTGCGCCTCGTCTACTCCGTGGCGCACTACAGCTGGAACATGCAGGGCTTCCAGTTCACCAGCTCCTACGCCTTCGTCGTCGACTCGGTGTGCGGCTACGCGCGGATCTCCGATCCAGCAGGTACGCTCAGCGCAAACGCTTGGGACTCAACGGCGGCAGCGATTGCCGAATTATTCCGTAACTAAGTATATTATTAACTAAGTATATTAACTAAGTAAATTATTCCGTAAGTTAAGTTAAGTTAAGGCCTTATTTTACGTGGCGAGACTCGGGCAATCAGGCCCGCTCTTCCGTCTAACCACGCAAATTTCTCTACGCTCCTTTCACCACCTAGCGGAGAAAGGAGGTATTATCTTGAGCGACGAAACAGGCGGATCTCAATTTTGCTCAGAGGCTTCTTTTAGGCTAGAGGATTTTTTACATGCAGTAAATCTACTACATGGGACAGCCAGCTTTACTTTCTCTCCGAAGGAAGGCGTACGAAGGATTTTTTCACCCTTAAATATCTACGGCTTTGAACGTGTTTGAACCCGCAAACTCGGGTACAACAGTCCGGTACGCTGACCGTTATACCACCGAATCCGCTTATACGGTATAACTAAGCTCCGTGAAGGCATGAAGGTTAAGCGAGTCGAGACATCGCGAGTTCCTGGTTGGGTGACCGTCTGGGAACCCGTAATCTAATAGCGCCAAGCTCCTATCCAAAGGAATAAAAGTCAAAGACTGACTACGCCTGACGATGACTGAGGTTAGAGAAGGATTATTCCAAAACGTTCGACGCCAGCAGGTGGGGAGATTTAATGGAACGTTGTTTCAAAATATAACAGAACTTCATGCTTCGGAGCTCAAACAAATTCCATGGAACATTAATATAACTTTCCTCTGATAGTTCAATTTTTGGCTAGGGAATATGTTGAGAATTCAGAGGTAAAAATGGGTATTTAATTAAGAATACATATTGTTGATAAGCGCCCATGCCGATAGCGAGGACTATGATGTGAACATTTTACGGCTCAAGGGTACTACGCATTGGGAGGCCGCAGATTCGTCACATTAAGTGCCAGAAAAGTGTAACAAGGCACTCCGAGACAAAAATTTGCGGTAAATTTGTCTGATGTGTTTAACAGAAGCGAGTTGCTGACGCCTGTCGAAATTGAATTCGTGGTCCAACTGCTTTGATCAGTGATGTCCATTACCGCTTCGAGGCTAATGCCTTGGCAACTGCTAGAATTTGAGACATCAACCACGCTCGATCCTTCCCTTCTCATTCTACCTCCAATCCCCTTCCTTAAGGCCGAGCGAAGAATCCTCGTGTCCTTCCAATCCACGAACCTAGAGAATCTTCGACAAGTATCCGAGATCCAAAGTACAGTAAACACCCTGTGAATACCCAGAGGCACTTCGTGGCTCGAGATTTAACAACCGGAGCTCGATATGTAATAAAACAGTGATAATGCCGCCCGTTTTCAGAACTGTCCCTTTTGTATTTTCGTAATTATTTTAATAAATGTGTTTAATTATTATTCCTTTGGAAAGTATAAATATGTCTTGTGGGAATTTTGATGTTCTTATGAGAACGTTCGTTAACGTTCTTATGAGAAGAAATAAAAGAGGCCATCTTCATCAACAAATTAGTTTTATTAAGATAGCCGGCTTTCGACGGCTTTGCCGTCATCGTCAGTCGCTGCTTTCGGCAAAAGTCGGTAGACTGTGCCGACGGCACAGTCTAGTTTTATTTCTTCTAAATCTGTCTTACCAGTTAAAGGCTTAATGCAATGATAATTAATTCATGTTTGTAATAAGTATGTGGTCTAATTATTCTACCATGAAAAATTCCTGTCGCAGGTGAAATTCACTCCATGAACATATCTTCAAGTGCAATGAAACTCAATCACTACTTCCATCAGGACTGTATATGGCTTTTGGATTCAAAAATAGAACGTCAGCTGACTATAGAACTTGCAACGGAACAAAGCAGTAAGTAGCCGATCCATTCTTCCGAGAATAAAGGCTCGAAACAAAAATAATAGTGGATGATATTTCTTTTGAAGACATTCTTGCATGATAAATTTCGATTCATTGTGTATTTTTGGTTTTAGGACCATGTTCAGCATGGAATATATCTGCCTACAAATATGATGACAGTACCAATGACAATTTTGGAGAACTACTTCATACTTTCTGCCCTAGAGATAGAAGAAAAGAAATTCCCTTGCCTTGGAAACTGGATACAGTGTTACTCAGGTTAGTTAATAAAAAACAATATGCATTTCAATACTTACACATCGTTATTGATTTCCTGCCACAGGAATGCCTTTCTTCGTATTTAAAGAGTCATTTATTAAAATAGAATCAATGGGACATTAACCATAAGAGAAATTTAATTTGACTTTTGAAAAATGTAATATGCTTTTAGAAAGATTAATAGAGAATCCTACTCGAAACAACATTTTATGTTTGACTTGAAATATAAAGACATTTATGGATATATTTTCCGCAATTAACCATAATTCAATACATGTCATTCCAGGTATTTATCCTTCTGTGAGATATAATCGGCTTACTTGGTTTGAAAATCGTTTCATAGTCCTTGTGAAAATGCAACTTCAAAAAATATGTCTACCCACGCTGATATTCGCATTTTCACATTTTAACAATAAAACTATTGGAGTTATACCAAGCACATCTTGTTACTCAATATTTAAGATAATTATATCTTAGATTACCAACCACGAGATGCTTGCTTCTTGACTTTGCGCAGTGAGAACGGACAGTTTGATGGTCCAGGAAGGACAAACAATGAGGACGAGCAGGGAGAATTGAAAATGAGAGGGGGGAGTGTGTTCATATCAGAGAGAGCTTTTGAATTTTGACATCATATTCTTCAAAACTTTTAATAAAAGTATAACTTCACCTACAATCAGCGGTGCGTAGAATTGCTCAATTTTTTACCAAATATCTGGCCAACTTCAACATATGAGCTGCATCAAAAAAGGCGTACACTTTTAAGTCACTTGTATGCTGAAGTATACGATCGTAAATACACAGGCTTTGTGATCATTTCCTTTATTCTGGCTTAGTTTGCTCTACAGATGAAACCTTTCATTTAATTCCATTAATAGCGTTTTTTCTATGTGTATTTTAGACTGCGAGCAACAACAGGCACCGCCCCGGAATACTCGATAAGATGGACGTCACAAATCGTTCGGGCCAATACAAGAGTCTCGGGTCCCACGACAGCCCCTTCTGCGGCAGCTGGGAAATGGATGGATTCGCGGCACGGCTTTCTCCTCGTGTTATTGTGGTACTGCTCATAATGCTTGTGTAAGAAAGACACTTTCACTCGTGTTACCATGTGCCTTTAGAATTGTTCTGCAAGTTCGTACCGACTCCGTGTTTTGTACCAGAAGACTCTTTTGTATCTGAAGGCTGTTTTGTACATGAGACCCGGGGCGTGAAGGAGCTGTTGTTCTTTAAAACGAAGAGGCTGCAGAGAGAAACTTTTGGAAAAATGGGCAGAAATTTTCAAAAGAGTTCCAGATGACGTACATCCATCTCATGAGACATCCACAAGAAATTTATGACCTGAAGTTATTTGTAAATTGAAAGACGGTAGTGACCCTAAATGAGTTATTGAGTGAACTGAATGTTGAGAGTGTTCCCGCTCAAATAATTGTACCACTTGAAAAGAAGTCTATGTTAACTAGCACCAGAAGCGCTGTTGAATGTATTGACGAGAGCGTGGCACAATAAATCATATTGTTTATAAATTTCGTGTAATATTTTGTCATTTATGTCTTTAATCATTTAAAAGCATTATTTGCTGGTCGTTTTAATGTTTATTCGTAAGTGAAGTTCGTACGTGAAGTCAAGAATAGTAGAGAAGACACTTTAAATGATAAAGTGAAATCTTCGATGTTTCTCGGACGATTTCAATGCGATGAATCATCCCCACTGACTTCAATGAGGGGACTACGATGACAGAAACATCGATGAGGGGACTACGAAAACCAGTTTAGAACTGATTGCTCGTCCTAATAATTCTTATCGATACTATGATGAATACTGCTGAAAATATTCCACTTTGAGCAGATAAGATATTTGGTTGGAAGGTTGGGTAGTCTGTTGAAACATGGATGTAAGAGAAACGTTTAAACAAAAAGCGAATACAATCCTTACGCTGTGAATGGTGCTTCTAATTCGGGTGAGTTTAGACAATTTTCTACTTCTGACAATTACGGCTTAGGACAAGAAACACATGAATAAAAATGAGCCAAACCCCAAAAATAATATGTTGAAATAAGTACCTGACGTAAAAATTGGATATTTTTTCGATTTTCATTGATTAAATATCTGTATTAAAAAATAATATTTAGACTATGTTCTCGATGCATGAAAGCAATCAATCACAATTCTAAATATTGATCATATAAGTGTACTTTCAAAATTCTAAATTCTAAAAACCACATAGGCACCACGTCAGAAACTAAAAATCGCTTATATGCGTTATCAATAGAAAAAGTTTTTTTTCTAAGAGATTTACTGTGAATGTCGAATTAAATATAAGAGCAGTTTTGCGTAGTGAATTTTATCGAATCGTTCTAAGAACATTTCTTCCTTTTTCAATTTTTTGCCGTGACAATATTTTTGTTATTGAAAAACGGCACAATTTAATGTTACATTCAGTTTCGTACTTTATATCGTACATTATATCTTTTAGGTCACTTGCCCGAAGAAATGCATTATTTATATTGATTGATTCATTAGTGTTTCTGGACGCGTCAACAGCTAAGGGCAAGTTAGGTTAGTGTAGTGCACATTCTTTTTTTCGCATGGAGTGACGGAGTTCTTCCCCTGCCGGATAGTGACATCTGGCGCCGATCTACACGTTCTCTGGCGGGGTTTTCCACAGCCAGGTATCTCCCACCAGCGAGTGACCGCCCCAGCCGGGACAAGCTCTAAGCTCCCGATCGGTCTCCGGAATGTGTGGTACTGTAGTGCATGTAAGTGTAAATGTATGTAAGCAAGGGGTGAGTATAGAACAAAGAAGAGGAAGGAAAGATCGCGCGAGATCTGTGGTCCATTTTTAGGGCATACATCTGGTTTTGAAGGAGAAATCACAGAAAACGTCCGATGAGAGCAGCCGAGCATTAGAATTCTCCTCTGGGTAGCGGCTGAACTCGACCCAGCTGTCCAAGAAGCTAGTGTCGAATATCTCGCTACCGTCGGGACTCGAACCGTTGGATTTCCTGGTCAGAGACAGTGACATAAAGCCACCCAATGCCCTGAGCCACCTAAGCCCGTACATTTATTTGGCTAAAATAGGTGTACAAAAACACGTGTAAACAACGAAAAATCCCCATTAATAGGAATTCATGGCAAATATGAACAATTAAAATGAATATTTTTTAAAAAATTTTAAAATGTACATCATCACTTACATGAAATGTTACAATATTTTGTGTATGTGTATGAAATCTTTATTACGAATGGGCGCTAGATTTTTCGCCTTTAGGTCTGGAAAATAATCATTCTGATTATTTTCCTGATCACTTGTAAATTATTCTTAGTAGCCCACGAAGTCATAATATAATAATAATAATAATAATAATAATAATAATAATAATAATGATAATAACAATGGTAATGATAATAATAATAATAATAATAATAATAATAATAATATTAATAATAATAATAATAATAATAATAATAATAATAATAATAATAATAATAATAATAATAATAATAATAATAATAAATTGGGATTTTGGATTACTTTCGGGTTCTACTGATAAAACAAGCGGGTGTCTCCTGTATTGAACTCGTCGACCGAATACTACAATTTCATCTTGTGTATCAAGTAGGATGTCCATTGAGAGTGAACCGAATCCCCATCGCTTTTATGTAGTAAAGGAACGGGGTCATTTGGCAAACGTACGGGCAATGATGCACTTTACGCAGCTTCTCTTCACAGAACGCAAAGCCTGTAGAGTCCGCTTGGCGGCTGCAAAATGTCTCGGCGCCGACTCAGGCGCATCACACGACTCCGAAACAATCGCTCTACTCTGATTTTGCAATTTCCAATCTGATATTTGACATGCATTCACGTTGGGTATTTTCGCCTCGTTATTGTAGCGTGAATTGCGAAGGCAATCCTCTTTGCATCCCAATTTAATCACTTTAGATCTGCAGAGTAAAACCAAATACCATGAACTAGACAGAAGGAGAATAAATGTATGAACAAAAGGAAGAGAATGAATGAGAGAGAGAGAGAGAGAGAGAGAGAGAGAATGAAAGAGAGAGTAATAAAGAAAATCTGTTAGAGGTACCTCTAGAGACGAAACATGGGCAAAATTGTATTTTTTATGTTTTATTTGAAAGGCATTGTTATTCTCATTTCAAAATATTTTCATGAACTTCCAGTACCAGCAAGTGACTAAAGTACAGCATGTAAGTATTATATTTTTGAAATACTTTAAAGCAAACAAAGTATTTTATTGACATGTTCAGTACTAACAAGGAATGTTTGATGAAAATTAGTATTTCTCGTTTAACTGTTCGATTGTAAAAGGAGAGGAGCAATTATTTGATGGGTAAGTAGTTGTATAATATTTCAAATCATGATGCGTTTATTGCATAGCCAGAACTCCAGAGACGTTCAATTCATAATTTTGAACAAAAAAGGACGGCGTTATGTTTCAATCGATTGAACTATATTTTCAAATGAACTTTGCTTGAAAATTATATTCGGACAATTATTTTGCTTTTAAACTCTAAAGTGTTTGCATGCAATTTGCTCAAAATAGTTCACAAAGATAAATAAAAAGTATTATAAAATTCAAGCGATTACCACTATGAAATAACATATAAATTAGATATTAACAGTTTGTAGTTTTCCATTACAATCGCCTCAGTTTCTATAGCTGTGTGACGAAAGGAAACTCAGGCAGGCCAAGTTTTCTAGACACGGTGAAGGGAACACATCCTGCTCGCCAGCTGGCAACAGTTGGATTAATCCGTCCCTAAAATGCTAAACAATCCCAGCATTCTCACCACCCAAGTGAACGAACTAAGTCATTTGAGTAGTGGAAAGAAAAAGAAACTATGCGAAATCAACCTGAAACCTCGAACCACTCTGCAATAATAATTAAAATACTTCAGGCTACCTTAAATATCTAAAGAGAAACCAGGAGCGGTAGCTCAGTGTATCAATTGATGCCACTGCAGTGCCTCCGACCGGAAGGTCCAAGGTTCGATGGATTTTCGACACTAGCTTTTCAGCCAGGTTGAATTCAGTCGCTGTCTGAAGGAGAATTCTAGCGGCCGGCTGGTCTGATCGGTAGTTTTCCGTGGTTTCTCCTATCAACACCAGGCGAATGCCGGAGCAGTACCCTACCAAACGGGCCACGGACCGCGCTCCATCTTCCCTTACTCTTCCTTGTCCTGTCCTCTCCCTTTACACACACACTTACACTAACATGCACTACACTACCACATATTCCGGGAGACCGGTCGGGAGCTCAGAGCTTGTCCCGGCTGGGGCGGTACCCCGCTGGTGGGAGAGTCCTGGCTAGGGGGAAACCCAACTAGCCGACGGTAGGTCGGCGCCGGATCTCGTCATCCAGCAAGGGAAGATCACCGCCATATCACGAGGGAAACATGCACTACACTTACGGGACTAATGACCTAATCTGTTGACGCGCCCGAAATCACCAACCAACCAAAATCTAACGAGAAAAACCAATTCACTCTCTTGGGAATCCGCGGTCATGCGTCAACCGACAACTTGGCCGGCAGCGCGTGGCGCGGTCGGCGGTGGACCTATCGGAGGTCGATGCCGCCCCTCCCCCCCCCCTCCGCCCTTTCGACGCCGCGGTGACTGCGGTCGACGGCAGAGGCTGGCTGTCAACGCGCGAGTCCGATTGTTAAATATTCATGCACACGCAGGCGGCTTCGGCCATTGATGCGAAATTAAAAGTTACAACGGTTGACAGTCCTCCTATTTATATGATCGCAATTATCTAGTAAATTCTCCCATCAGGAAAATCGTCCAGCCTTTGACGTAATAATTCGTTTGCCAGTCAATTATCTATTTTCATTTCCACTCATCAGAGTTGACGTACGTCCCCCGAGCGCGGCATCAGAGCCACGGAATCAAACGCGGAGCTTTAAATTCCATTGAAGTGCAGTGCGCACCTGTCAAGGAAATGTCTGCTTTGAGCGGCCGCGCTCCCATCATCTCTGCCATCTCGCGCTCCAATTGATGGTCGGTGCCGCGTTGTGCGCTATCAGCGCAGTGCGCTTGTGCGGGCCGGCCTGCTCTCGCAAAACGGATTCAATGCCTTTATTTCTGTACGGAGGAGCGGGGCACATGCAAGGCTCTCTCTCTTCAGCTGATTGCAGTTTACAGATTTGTGAATAAAACTCTTCGATTTGAGGTCTTTAAGGCGCTAAATACAGAATAAAAAAATGGATGCAAGGAAGGTATGAAAAAAAAATAAAACACAGTTGTCAGGACCAATCAGGAAGTAAGAATTTTGAGGTTATCCATGACATGTTGTATTAATAGTTTAATACTTATCACATTACTGTTATGTAAATTAGTTAAAAATTAAATTAGGTATTATTGTAATGAAATGTTTGTAAATAACAAAAGTATACTGTAAATGGCACATAAAAAATAGTCTGTCGCTAAGATCTTAATGCATATGCTATAAATATATGTATATTATTAATTTTATGAATAGATTTTCTCTTATGTCAAAACTAAACATTTGAAAGTATAAGTAAATACTATAAAATCCGTATATCTTGTATACCACAACAAAATAAATTTATTTTTTTAAAAAATAAACATACATTATGAGAACAAAACTCGTTAAGAGAATTCTCGCCGTGTGCACAAGATAATGGCGTACTTCATTTTTTCTTTGAAAAGCTTCATGTTTTGTTATCAAAAACTTCTAGAAATCTGAGCACAGGTTACATGCTTCTCTGTTACTAAAGTGTTGATTTATACACAGTTTTGAATATTTTCAAGAATATTTTTGCAGTAATAAATTTCTCAGGCGTTCAATCCTACTGTTTTCAAAATTATCTTCTTGTGGATTAATTAATTATCTTCCGGCGGAGGGAAGAGCAAAAAATGGTATATAAAAATATAATTGATCAACAGGCGTACGTAAATGTAATAAAAAATAAATTATACACAAATTGTTTTTCCTAATAGCATTCATGGAACCACATCTTCTTTTCAAATTATTGAAACCAAATATTTCGTTTTGATTTGTGAGAGAATTGAACGTCATTAGCATAAGATTTCAAATTCAAATTTCTTTCCTTTATTTCTTACCTCGACAAAAGTCTAAAGAAACCTCTTCAGTTTTATTTCTTGTCTACATTCATGACCTGGCATGACTAATGAAGTGTCAGTTACACGAAAAGCCGTTGCAAACAGACTAATCATCTGGATTCCCTTTTCATTAATACGATCTTTTGAGTAGTATTAGTATGTAAACTCTTTGAAGAATAAATTTTGTTTCTTATGTTAACATCATTCTGCAATGTAATTAAGTTCAATTTAAGGAATGAAAACGTAGTTAAAAAATGTAAAATGGACTTCAAAATATGAGCACATGATTGTAAAAATCAAATAATTTTGAAAGTGCAATTATTATTTCGATCCGACACTTTTATTTGCGGAAAATGCTCAATGAAGTCATTACAGTATCATTCAATATATTATTTTCGGAAGGGTAAGATCCATAGAATAACGATAGGAATTAAATCCATTGGAGAATAACAATTTTGAAAACGTTCTTTTTACGATTTGGATCAGGTCTGGAACTCCACGCTCCCGGCGAGAGAACGACCCAACAGCACATCGGCGCAAGTGGCGTATTAGATGTCTGTATGCATATTTGCTGAAGGATAAGCGTAGGTTGGTCGGGTCACTTATCAGTTCAAGCAGCCAACTCAGTTCGCTTTCCAGTAATATCTGCAGCTCGTTCTTTCTGTGTCAGTATTATTTCCCTGCATAAGACGTTTCTGTATCGGAGAAGCGCAGGATTGGCTTGGCCGAAAGAAAAAAAATAAGGGAAAAAAATACAAAGAGGATGGATGGATGACTGAAAGATACGGACGATAGATATGGATGAGAGAGACATGAGAGGGATGGGAAAGGGACGAGTGAAAAATGAGAGGGGGATGACCATGGGATACCCATGAGATGACCGGGAGATGACCAAAAGATGAACAGTAGCTGACCGGGGATGTAAAATGTAATTGAAACGATTCACTAGAAATGACTAGAGAGCTCTAGCGACGACTACAGGCGACTAAGGAAGCCTTATAGGGGAATAGAGATCACGAGAGGGAACTAGCGACGACTGGAAATATCAGGAAATGACTGGAGACGAATGGTGATCACTGACAATGACTGGCGATGACTAGGGATGACGAACGATGATTAGAAATGAATCCCGATGAGAATCGGTGACAAGACGCGAGCGGAGTGACTAGAGAAGCGCTGACTTAAAATGACTAGTGATGACTAGCAATAATTAGACTGACTAGAATGACTAGTGATGACTAGCGATGATTAGTGATGACTAGCGATGGCTAGAGATAGCTTGCAATGACTAGAGATGAGCATAGCTTGTCATGAAAATGTCCGGTAAATGACCGAAAAAGATCGAAGTGACCGGAATTGATCGGCGATGAACAACAATGACTGGCGATGACTGGGGATGAACGGAGATGACCGAGATGAGAGATGATGAGAGAGAGGGAGAGAAAGAGAGAGTGCGATAGTAAGAGAGAGAGAGAGGGCGAATTAGCGAGAGAGAGAGAGAGCGAATGAGCGAGGGAGAGCGAATGAGCGAGAGAGAGAGTGATTGAGCAAGAGAGAGAGCGAATGAGCGAGAGAGAGAGCGAATGAGTAAGAGAGAGAGCGAATGAGCAAGAGAGAGAGAATGAGCGAGAGAGAATGAATGAGCGAGAGAGAGCGAACGAGCGAGCGAGAGCGCGAATGAGCGAGAGAGAGCGAGAGAGGGCGAGAGCGAATGAGCGAGAGAGAGAGAGTGAGAGAGAACTTCTTCTTCCTTAATGTCAGGAAGGTGAAATGCTTGATATGTAGCGTTTTGAATTAAGAAAAAAATCGCTTGTAGCCCAAGGATGAATTCGATAGCTCTCCAGACCGTGATCATCGGTCCAGGACAAGCGCTCTGCAGGAAGTAGGAAGGGGTGGCGGTGGCGGTGGTGCCTCCTGGCTCCTTGCTGAAATATGAATACTGGGAACAAACACGGGACTAGTATTAGCACCCAACGATATAAATTTAATCTCACAGAAAACAGACAATATTAATTCAAGATATTGATATTACTTATTAGGTGAAATGAAGAAACACATGACCATTTTGAAAGAAAAATTAACTTAAATCATTTACTCATGTAAAATTTCTTAATCCTTATGCGTTGTCGTTGCCTACTTTCGTGACAATTCAATTATTGTTATCTTAAGCAAATAAAAACAAAGGCAAAATAATGTATGTGGTAATGACTTTTTTGGATTATCTTTAGCAGATGTTAAGCAATTACTATTTTTACGCTTTACAAATCATATGACCAGTTATTACGTTATCTTATGATATTTTGAAATTTCAACTATACTCTGGCTATAAGTAGTAGCAGGAACATAAATATAAACGTACATACTACTTTCAATATGATTGAATTCTACATCCATCCGAATGAAAATTTTGTTACATGTGTTAACCTCATCATCAGTGCTCAAAACAGGTTATTTATTTTGAACTTTTATACTTTTGTCTTGAAGCCTTGTCTTCTACTCTTTGCTTTACGCAATTAGAAACAAATCCTAATATCGGCTTCTCTCAGAAGCGCTCGTTTTGCCCGTGAGCGCGGAAAGTGGTCTCTTCTGCGGGAGGGCAGCTGATATACGAGTTCGGAGAGTCGATAACGCTGCCCGTTCACAGTTAACTGCCAGGACAGGGGCATTTAAGAGATAAACGTTATTTAGTACATGCGCCATAATTTTAGAGAAACTGTTTCTTTGCTAATTTAATGTTGTTCAGAAGCCATTCCTCAATTAACAAAAACATTGATTTTAGTACAATTTTTAAACTTTTGATTTTAAAACATAAACAGCGAAAACATTCGAGTACGCGTACTATTTGATACGATTAATGAAGATGCATCTGTTGCATCAACAAGGTAAACACATTAACAATTAATAATTAGCTTAAAGTTGTGATTCTTTGAGCTTTTATTTTGTATGGAAGATAGAGTTATGTTAGACACTGAATATTCAGATTAAATGTTTATTGAATTGTTAATGTATTGACTCAAAAGTTTGTATTCTTTATCCGTCATTGCGTTATATTCATTCTTCAGGACTGTGCCTACCTGGAAGAGTTACTGTATGTGCATTCCCCCTCCCGCACAAACACATACATACATTTTGACTGAGAGGATTTGTCCTGAAATGGGACCTATGTTTGTAATAATTATTCATTAAACATTTATGTTAATAATCTTTTACATCCGTCAATTTTATTGACAAAGAAGAATTTTTGCTTAACTGGTTTAAGGCAAAAATACAACATTATAGTTAGCATATTGATAATACAAACAACTGTGAGGTGTTCGATATTGTAGAATCTGTCCAAACTAAATCGAAATTTCAATGCAATTTTTTCTTACAGTGCTACACAAGACACTAACTACAAGCATTGCGAAATTACAGTAGAACTCAAAAAAATATTTTACGAATTATTTCACATCTCCAGTTTTATTGATTCCGCTTCACCTTCTCCGTACGGAAGTAAAGTAAATCTCGGAAAGTAGTAATATTATGTAACTTGATTTTTACTTTTTGCCTTCAGATGTAGTAAAACCGAAGTCTCGGTACGTTTAAAATATCCGCGTCATGTGCCACTGTAAACTTTCCGGAGAGGCGGTTCTTCGTGGGTGGCCGTGCTCCTTGGGCTGGGACCCCTTAAGCTCTGGGCCTCCACGCGCAGCGCGGCTGCCCACCTGGGGCGCTCTGGCTTCTCGGCGACCAACGCACTGCCCGCAGAAGGGCAGGGGACAAGGTGCGTTGCGCAATTTAACTTGCGCGCGAGTTGCCACAAGCGGCCACCACGGCCACCGCCACCGCCCCTACTGCCGCCACCACCGCCGCCACCGTCACCGCCAACATCGCCATCAGCGCCACCGCCTCCGCCGCCGCAACCGCAACTGCCGCTACCGCCACCGCCACCTCCCTCTCCGCCACTACCACCACCACCACCACCACCACCACCACCACCACCACCACCACTACCGCCACTGCTTTCGCCGCCACCGCCGCCGCCACCACTGCATTAGACGTGACAGCCGCCGCCACCGCTTTCGCCGCCGACGCTTCCACCGCCACCGCCGCCTTCTCCGCCACCGTCGTCGCTATCGTCATCACCGCCACCTTCCCCTAAGAATTCCAGATGCCCCTCACCTGGCGCCGGCAACGACCGCTTTCAGCCTCCAGGGGCTTCAAGTCCTGCCCCGCCCCCACACCACTTTCTCCAACGCGTCCCTCACCTACGTCTCCGACTTTCTTTGGATCTCATTCTCGCTCTCTTCCCACTCTCACTTCTGCCTTGTCTCTTTATTTATTTCCTTCCACTCTCCGCTGTCTCTTCTCAATCTAACACCATCTCCGGCACCAATTTGATTCTTTCTCTTTGTCCTCGCTCTCTACTCTTAACTCTACCTCCGCTTTTGTCTCAACTCCCTTCTTCATCTCTTTTGAAGCTAACAACTTCGACTCAAACCGCACTAGCTTCAGGTCTTTTCTCTTTCCTCGTCCCCCGAACTAACAGCTGCGTCTCTTTTGTAAAAATCATACGGCTTAATTTCTCTACCTTTCTTTGTTTCCGATCTCACTTTCGCCTAACTATCCTACTTCATTTTCTCCTCTTCGTCATTCTCGCTCTCTCCAAACCAACTTCCTTTCACACAGCTGTGCCCGATTTCATTCCTGACCTTTCCTCCCTCAATGCTTTCCTCTGCCACCTGAGAACCTATATTTCTCAGCCTTCATTCCTACCACCCCTTGTCCCCGGCATCATTTCCACATGCGACCCCGTTCCTCCTTAGTCCTGCTTCCTCTGCCCCCGCCCGCGCATAGCGCCTGTCTCCACCACTCGCGCCACACGTCTCCGATTGCAGGCTCTGTGCATGGACCTTCACATCCATCCACTTTCATCTCCGCAACCCCTATTCTGCACTCAACCCCTTGACCGCAGTTTGCCTTCGCGCCTCTGCTCCGCAACCGCCTTCTTTCTCTACGTATCCCATCAGCAGCCAGGTTCATGTCATCTCTGCAGCTTTGTTGACTGTTATGTCCTGGAGTTCGTGTTTCGACGCTGGCGGATTTCGTCACTCGCTCGATAAGGGAGTTGAATTCAAACGTCTTGGAGAGAATACTAGAGACCTGCTGCTTTCACCGATAGTTTTCTTAAGTTTCTCCGATCAATAGCAGTCAAATACCTATAATCTGAAAGAAAAATACCCAAAATTAATATTTTACTTAAACTATTATCTGATATTCAAGCAGAACTAACGAGCGACATATTGTGTGAGACATTTGTTCTCCTCTTCTCTCCTCTTGCACACACACTTAGTACATAAACCACAATACCACCCTTGTCGGGATACCAGTCGGAAACTTTCAGCTTGCCTCGGCTGAAGCGGAGCCGCGCTAGGGAGATACTTGGAGGTGGGAAACCCGCCAGCCGATGTGTAGGCCAGCGGCGGATTTCATATTCCATCAATGAAGGAATATCACCACCTCTCAGGGTACAACATGCACTACACTTACGGAACTAATGACTTCAGTAGTTAACGCTCCCGCAGTCAATACCCAGTCATTCATTTCCGCCTCCATCATTACCACTACCGCCACCTTGTTTTCGTCTCCGGCTTCGCTTGTTCGCAGCTGTGCTCAGCAATCACCCCCTCCCCGACCGCCACCGCCCCCCTCGCCCTGCCCCATCGCGGTCTAGCCCGCGAAATTGGCCTGGTCTGCGGCCGGAGGGTGGCTGGACAGGGCAGGTGCGCAGTCCACGGCCACTCGACGTCTCGCCTTGCGAGCGACCCCCACCCGCACCCCTTGGAAACCCCATTGGCAGACAGGAGAGTCCACAAGATTCAAGGGTATCATCGTCAGGTGCGATTTTACATCACGCTCTGGTATCGTCAGGGACGACTTTGCATAATGCTCGCAAACTTCGCGGATTTAAAAATCTGGTGTATTTGTGGAGAATACTTAATACGCGATAAAACGAATATGAATAAGAATAAGAAGAAGAAGAAAGAGAAGGAGAGGAGGAAAGAGAAAGAGAGGAAGAAGAATGTGTACTTGAAACAACTGTGGTTGGACACAGCGCAGGCTATTCAACCGGAAATATCTACTACAGTCGACTCCGGTTA